>KK115031.1:76243-95066 GCA_000611955.2 Stegodyphus mimosarum | reverse complement strand
TAGATACATTTTTAGTTATGAAAGATCTCATTGAGCCATTATCAAAAAGCATTCTCATACTTTCATATTTATCATTATTTCGAATTAATGCAGAAGCAGTTTGCAGTAATATTTTATTAGATCTATTTTCATCGGAATTATATGACGAAACAGCGGAAATAACATTGGAATCCGACGTTTTCTTTTCAAGTTTATCGTTAACTTTTTTCTGATGAAATGAATAACAAATGGCTTTCAAATGTTTATTACAGCAGAAGCTACAGTTTAGTTTTCGTTTACAGTCTTTAATTCTATGCTTTTTATCTAAACATAAAAAACATCTGCCTTGCTTCTTCAAAATTTCTTTTTTCTTTTCCACACTTAAAGTTTCGCAAAGGAATTTTATGAAAGAAAGGATAAGGCTTCCTACGTCTTTCCCGTCTAGCGTCTAACATCTAATTAATTTTTTCTACTTCAGGTGGGGGGCGCTGCTATCGCTCTATGACATCATATTTCTCTACATCTATCTACATATCTGCGCACATTCTACGTAATTTATCGAATTATCCTTAGAAATTTCTCCTTAGCACAGGACCAGTTCTAACTTAGCCTAAAATATTTCCTCTTGTATCATATTTATCACCATTTTACCCCCGCGGCTTCGCTCGCGTTGATGTCCTTAAATAAGTTTCAAAGACTATTGAAAGTAAAATAAAATAATTTGATTGTTTTTCTTGGTGTCTGACCAGGATAATCGGGATAAAATTTTAGTTACTATTACTTATTTTATTTTTAAGTTAAAAATACACTGCGCTTAAAATTTCAGTAAATACTGCCCTTCTTTATTCAGATAAAATGAAATCCATATTGATGTCACTCAGACGCTTTAGATTTGCATATATCAAGCTTTGCAATCTTATCGTTCTTTTTTTCTTTTTGGTTTTACTAAAAGATTCTAAAATAAAATATAATTTAAAAAAACTGAAAAACATGCTTTATTAAGATATCTCACTACAAAAATACATAATTTTCATTACCAAGATTTCAAAAAGTTTAAAATGTTAACAAAACGTTAAAAACATTAATACTTTTAAACTTTTAAACGAAACACGCGGAATGAAAAACGCTCAGACAAACGTTTACATAGTTTAACTTATCGTTATGAAACTTTCAACATTTAATGTTTATACAACGACAATCATTTTAAGCTATAAAACCTATTATATAGTTTGAGTTTCAACAGATGAGTTACATTTTATAGCCTATAATCTTTTCTAATATATCAAAAATATTTCTTGAAAATTTCATGGCGATCGGTTAGGTAATAAAGGCGTGAAAGCGTAACAAACAAACTTACATTCGCATTTATAATATTAGTTAGGATAATTATAGTGCTCCCTGTATAACTGATAATCGCTAGCAGTTCTTGTGAGTTCGGCCTTTACAATACTTCAATGCAGCATTAGCTATATATTATATTGTTAAGAATTTACATATATAAAAATAATTTGAATAAAATTGTGAGTGAAATTGTTGTATTACGGAGAGTCGTTTTGGATGGGGTCATAAAAGAGTCCTTTATAGTGTAACACTAATTTATTAAGAGGTTTAAGTTACACACGAACATTACATTTAACTTAAGAAAATTACAGAGCAAGAGTCTGATACAACCTATCAGGTTCATCACTTGGCTTTTACTGGAGTATTTCTCTGGCTACTCATCAGAGGGCACCCTCGTTGTTACAGGTAGTCTAACAGTTTATAGTGGCAGCAGAACTCTCCCTCTTGTTCCACCGATATCCTGGCAAGGAGACAGAACTGGAAGATTTGGGAGTTCTTGGAATATCGCCTCTAGTCTCAGGTTTTTTGGTTTCCTGGGCAATGGGATCTCCCTTTGATGCATTGTTCGAAATCACAAGTTGTTGATTAGTTCCGGAATGCAAAGTAACTTTTGGCGGTCGACCTCTCCTTCCTGAGCAGAACAATGTGAGAAGTGCACCTGTCTTTGAAAGGTGTTAGCGCGGACGATACGTCCCTAAGGGTTCTGATGGTTTATGAAGGTTTGAAATAACATAGGTAGTAGGTACTTTCTGTGTCATTACCAAGTATGGAATGTCACGCTTGGTATAAACTTTGAAGTCTTTTTGTTTTTGGCATTACTAACGGGATGTAAATTGACCCTCACTTTATTACCTGGTAAATAAAACATTTGTCTTCTTCCTTTGTCATACAGCTTTTAACGTTGATCTTACTCCATTTCGATACGTTCTTGTATGTCCTTTGTAACAATTGCGAATCGTTTAAGAAAAGGGGTGATTTTAGGAACAAAGTTATCATTTTCGACCACAGTTTTGAAATCGTAGACAATATCGTCGACAGTCCTCAGCTGTTTTCCAAACATTACGAATGCTGGTGAATGGCCTGTAGTGTCACAAACGGCCGTATTCATAGCGAAACTGTGAGTTTCGAATGCCAATTGTCATGCATATCTCCTACAACGATTGCAAGACGAGGTTTTTAAATCTCTATTTTTCCGTTCCACAGGATTAGATTGAGAAACGTAAACTGGTATCAAGTTTTGATTGATATTTAATGTGCAGCAAACTTGCTGCATGAAGGCACTGATAAATTGGGTTCCGTTATCGCCGATTAGTCTTCGTGGTATACCATGCCACATGAATACTTCTTCGATAAGAGTTATAGCACATTCGTAGTGCTGTAGCTTGAGCAAGAGGAAATAATACAACCCATCGAGTAGCACAGTCTTCGACAGTAACGGTCCATAGTTTTCCAGTATCAGATTTTAGCAGCGGTTCAAACAAATCAATAGATATGATATCAAAACGTTGAGAATAGACAGGGTTCTTAGCAATCCAGCTGGCTTTTGGTTGGTAGCCTTGTAGCGGTTGCATTCAGGACAGCTTTTCACATATTCTGATATGTACGTTTTCATACCAGTCCAATAATAGCGTCTGACAATTCGTTGGAATGTTCCTTTCTCTCCATAATGTTCAGCCATTGGGTCATCATGATGCTTTTGCATGATGGACTCAAACTCGGCAGTTGGAATGACTAACTGGGCCTTTTCTAAATCAGAGTCAGGGATGTATCGAACACCTTGATTCATTAAGAATCCGCGTTCAGACCAGTTGGCACATTCTTCAGTTTTCTGAGTGGATTTCAAACTTTCTATAATCTTTTTAAAATTTTCATCAATAAGTTGGGAATTCACGCATGTCTTTTGAATTTCTTATCGGCATGTCCACTACAGATATATTTGAAATCTCGCAAGGTGAAACTTGACATTCGGAACTTGGATGGGACAGCATGTCAGAGATTACGTTTGCCTTTTGAAGGATGTATTGTACTTTCAGATTGCAAGACTGAATTTCAAATGCCTATCTAGCAAGTCTTCCGGTTGGAGACTTGAGGTTCAAAAGCCTGCTATAGTTACTTCTGATCCTTCTACGTAACCACGGAATTTCTTCAGGGCCCAGACGACAGGGAGAGCTTCTCGTTCAGTTGTCGAATAGTTTCGCTCAGCCGGAGAAAGCAATCGGCTGCATATTCCATAACGTGCTCTTTTCACGCCTCCCCTTGAAGTAAAACAGCTCTAAGAGCATAACTGCTTGCATCGGTTCGAAGAGTATAAGGTTCAGTTCCATTTGTTTGCTTCAACACGCGAGGTGTTATGAGGCAGTTTTTTAGACTTTCAAATGCTTTTTGCTGGTTGAAACTCCATTCTCACTAGAATTTCTTCTTTGTTAGATCACTAAGGGGTCGTGATATTTCCGGCAAGTTTTGTATATATCGTCTAAACCAAGAATACGTTTAAAGGAAGGACTGGAGTTCATTGGCGTTTTTGGGAGGTGAAATTCTCTGGATAGGGGAAACTTTTTCTGGATCAATTTCGATTCCTTTTGTGTGATCCAAAATCCTAAATACAGGGTATTTATAAAGTCCCGGACCCATTTTGATGTTTATAACTCATAAAATAATGAAGATATAAACAAACGTATGGCATTTATTGATGGAATAACTTATATATTTTCCTTTTCAGGTTCGAATATCTTTACGTTTGTAAACATCGTCTGCGCGTGTGGTTAATTTCAGATAATTTCTTTTTCCAGTCTAAATATCTGTACTTTTCTAAATATCGTCTTCTTATTAATTGCATTTTTCTCTCTTTTGTTTTTGGCAACTATTGCAATGTTATGTTTACTTTTGATGTGTTTGTTCTAGTACTTTTGTATGTGATGTTTTATTCGACCGGATATTAAGAAGAATGCATACACCACAACAGAAAGCACAGATTTTATGGTGGTTCATAGAAACGAAATCCATAATGCAAACACAGAGAAATTGCAGAAGAACTTACCAAAAAGATCCTCTATCCAAAAGCAGCGTCTTGCGGTGTAAAAAGAATTTTTTAGAAACTGGAAGTATCGCAGATAAGAAACGTTCTGGACGTCCCTGCACAAGTGTTTTTGATGTTGAGCGTGTCAGAGAGACCTTTTTACACAATCCTAGAAGATCTGTGAGATCAGCGGCAAGAGAATTGGATATGCCAATTTCGACGGTCTACAAGGTTATTAAGAAAACAGTAAGAATACATGCATACAAAGTTCAAATTGTTCAAGTTTTGGAACCAGACGATACGCCTAGGAGGATGGCCTTTGCAACAGATATGCTAAGGAGGATAGAAGATGATGTTGAATTTCTGAAGCGCATAATGTTCTCCGACGAAGCATGCTTTCATCTTTCTGGCATTGTTAATCGCCATAATGTGCGCATATGGATTCTGAAAACCCCCATGAATACCGTGAGGCACAAAGGCATTCCCCAAAGGTTAATGTGTGGTGTGGACTAATGCACGACTGAGTCATTGGGCCTTTCTTTTTTACAGAAAAGACGGTCTCATCAGTTGTATATTTAGACATGTTTGAAAACTTCGTATTTCCACAACTAGAAGAGCTTCAGTCACATGTCTTTTTGCAACAAGATGGTGCACCACCTCATTGGGGTACCATCGTTCGTAGTTCTTTGAATGACCATTTTACAGGAAGATGGATTGGGCGAGGGTGTCCAATTCCTTGGCCACCCAGATCACCTGGCCGCCGGACTTTTTCCTTTGGGGATTTGTAAAGGACAACGTTTACAGGAGGAGAGTGTCGAACATGGAGGACCTAAAAGCCAAAATTACAACCTCAATAGCCTCTGTGGATGCCGACATGCTTGCCGGTACCTAGCATGAAATTGAATATCGACTTGATATTCTCCGTGCGGCGAAGGGGGCACACGTGGAAGTTCATTGACAAGGGTCATGAAACTTTTTGAGTCTATCTAACCATTTATGTTATTAATTTTAATCTATCTTTATTATTTTATGAGTTATTAAACATCAAAATGGTTCCCGGACTTTATAAACACCCTGTATTTCACAAGAGAAGAAGCGAAGCGGCACTACTCTCTGTTTGCGTGAAGTTTGAAGAGCAAAAGTCTTTCGGAAATAGCTCTGAGATCAGAAAACCGTTTCTCGAATGATTCTGACAAAACGATTATGTCGTCCAAACAGGTGAGGGTTAGGATGTCCTCAAGTTCATAGCGAAAACGGTCTATCAATCTCTGGAATGTTGCTGGGGCATTTCGAAGATCAGAGGGCATTTGTAAGAAATGATATATTCCGAAGGGACACACAACTGCTGTCTTGTCTTGATTATCAGTATGAACCTTCACTTGGTGATAACCTGCACGAAGATCAAGGGTCGACATGAAAGGAGTAGGTTTTGCCTCATGTAACAGGTCATCCATACTCGGAAGTGGGTAGGAATCCGTAACTCTGATTGCGTTTAATTTCCGGTAATCTATGCATAGGCGTACGGTTCCACTAGATTTCGGTATTAAAACAACTGGGGATGCATAAGGTAATTCGCATTCTTCAATTATTCCTTCAGATAAGAGCTTGTCAATTTCTTGCTTTCAGATTTCTTTCTTAGCAGGGTGCATTCTGTATGGTGTTACAGCTACTGGGGTATGGTTTCCAGTTTTAATTCTATGTTCTACGGAAGGTGTTGCTTCTCCTCCTGGTTGAAAAATAGCTGAATACTGACTCAATAATTAATTTAATTGTGATCTTTGATGAGGCGATATATGTTGTCCTTGACATTCTCTTAATAGTACAGTATCATCTTCCGACGTACATTCGGTTTGATCACTGGGTTTAAAATCATCATCAATAAACTTCTGTTTTGGATTACCATGGTAAAACCACCAATCATTTAGTAGGTCTAAAACAATTCCAGCGCTTCTAAGAAAATCCGATCATAAAAGTGTCCTCTTAACCTTTGCTGAGGGGAGCGCAGATAAAAAGTTATGCAGAATGATCTTCCTTCAATGCGAATGTCTACCGAAGTCATGTGGACCTCGTTCTCCCTTTGAATACCGTCGGCGAGTGTGACCGCCATAGTAGTTCTCTTAAATTTTGTTCTCTGTTCTTTCAAGAGATTATATAACGTTTCTCTTGCTATAGTGTGAGAAGCGCCACTGTGAGCGCAGACAATTCTCGTAGATCCGTTAATTCTTACCCTTAAAAGAGTCGTGTGAGGAGTCTCCACAGACAGTGTATGTAAGTTTATAGCTTTGAAGTTGGCTGAATCTTTACTTAAAGAAGGAGAGCAGGTTGGGCACTTACCTTAACGACGCCTGATTTTCCAGAACCGTAACAACTTACAGTTGGTCGATCTTCTCTCACGCCAGAATTCCTTGTCGCTGAGTTTTTAACAATATGAGCGTTATTTTTATAATTTTGGGAAGCACTACGTTGAGAAGGTTTTGGAGTGTCTTTACTGTCGTTTCTACTTCTGATGTTTTTAGCTTCTTCATATGAATCTAATTTATCAGCCATTTGAAGAGGATCAGTCCACTCAGACCAATAATTCACAAAATGTTCTTTATACTCAGAAGGGGATCGTTTTTTAATTTGGTCCGATATCGTCAAATTGTTAACTTTTCAAATGTATTAACTTTTGATTCGCCAATCCAGCCATCAAAGAAATTTCTGAGATCAAAGTAAAAATCTCGCCATGTACTATCAGGGCTTTTGCGATGCTGCGAAAATAACTGTCAGAATTTTTCAGCACTTAATTTAAAACGCTTTAAGAGAATTTGATGTTGTCGTAATCTTGAACATCACTAGCAGATTGCTTTGCAATTAGTTTCGTAACGTCATTAGGTAACAAACCTGAGAGATATACTACCCATTTGCCTTGAGGTATGTTCAAAATTGTTAGTTGCCTTTCAAATAAAGTGAGAAAAAGGCTCTTGTCATCACTTTTTGGATTAAAGTGAGGAATTAAAGTTTGTAATTGTAACTTAGGAATATCCGTGTCAGTAAGTTTAAAAGCAGGTACGGAATCACGACTAGTACCTGAACTGGCTATTTGTATTTTCAATTTTTCAAGCTCGTGCTTGCGTTCTTCTATTTCTTTCCTTTCATTATAATCGTCGTGTTCCTCACGCTCTTTTCTTTCGTTAAATTCGCGTTTCTGTATTGCTTTCCGTTCCGCAATTATGCTAAAAGAAGATCTTTTTAAATTCTTCATTATATCCCTTACTCATTTAAATTGCATCCTTAATATCATCTATTACCATTTGTTCAGTAACTTTCACACCGAGTTCGCTTGCTAGAAAACACATCTTGTTTATGTCCTCTAGCAATAAACAACATGGTGACGTATTCCCCTTTATATAAATTCTTCGATGAGCAAGATACTTTAATATGGCACTAAATAGAAGGTTGTAATGATGTAACCTTACCCAGAAAAGATTTATAGTCATTTTACCACAAAATGTCAATACGCTAAGTAAAGTTAATATGAAAAAATATAACACAGTATCAAAATGATATATGAAAAAAACATTCTTGTTGACTAAATGTATAACAGAAATGACTCAGTTCAAATACCGTTTCTACTCTAAATCATCTTACGCTACATTAAATCATCAAATGCAAACAATTTTCTAGTAATGTAACCGGAAATCCAAGAAAAAAAGTATCAATAAAGAAAAATCGTTATGGAGGTACAGGGTAATAAACATGTCGTTGAGTTACTGGCTCGTCAAGTGCATTTGACGCCAGTGAAATCGAATACATTCAGCATGTTATACATAACAATTTTTAATACAGAATTTTACTCCTCAAATGCCTCACTTTGAATATATCACACTTTTTTATGTTTTACCACATTTACCATTTCTAAACGAAACTGAATATTAGGATTATACAGTTCTCGTATACGCATTACGTGTAAACAAAATCAAAGAACTTCTTAATCATTTCAAAATGACATAATATTCATAAAAGATATATTATATAAGAACACAGTAAAGTATTTTTACCTTTGCTAGTTAAATATTTGCATGTTTTCAACATTAAGAGTTAAAACATTAGAAAAAATTAATGTTTAAATGTAAAACAAATGATATTAATGTTTAAATAGAAAACAAATGACATCATTGACAATTATTTGTTGCTAAGCCATCTGAGTGGCAGAACAAAAAAAATCATACCTGACGGGTGAGGTATTCTTTACCTAAAGTTTTAGGAGGTGAAACCAACGGGTGTGGATGCAAGTACTGTTCCTGAAAAAGAAATTGAGCAAAAGCCAAGCGAAAATTCTTAATGTTAAAGATTAACGTTGGGTGCCAATTATGGGGGGTCGTTTTGAATGGGGCCATAAAAGAATCCTTTATAGTTTAACAATAATTTATTAAGAGGTTTATGTTACAAACGGACATTACATTTAACTTAAGAAAATTACAGAGCAAGAGTCTGATACAACCTGTGAGGTGCGTCACTTGGCTTTTACTGGAGTATTTCTCTAGCTACTAGTCCAACAGTTTACAGCAGCAGCAGACTTTATATTAAAGGATTGGTTACAGTATCTTTTTCTGCATTATAGATGAAAATTTAAACACACAATGATCTGCCGAAAAAATAAGAATACAGGGTCACGTCTATTTAACATTGAGTAAATGGTTATCTCATTAATTCATATCGCCAACTGTTTTTGGCGACAACTGTTTTTGGCGACTAGTTTTTATTGCCAGGCTTCGCGAGAATTCGCCAAAAGTCGACGAACTTGGCGACCATTTAGTGACACTTTGGTCGTGTCCCTCTATAACTGCAATGGTTATTTGAATAGCTCTATTCCTGTATTTTTAGATTAATTATAACCGTATTCAACCCTCATATACCTTCCAGTAATTTCGAGAAGCAAAAAGTACTAGAAATTTCTCGGCAGCCGGACAAAGCTATATAAGACCGGAGAAAGCATCAATTACTCAGTTGTTAGTTCAGCGTGGTTCGGAGGACTAAGATATCTCTGAGTTAGGGCGCTCTTCAGATGCGCTTGTTTGTATTTAATGTCCTAAGTTTTTGGAAGTGTAATTACTCTTTGATACTGTGAAGAACTGTGCGAATATTTTTGTGGAAAATTCCAGAACTCTGAAGTGTGTCTTTCGGTAATATAAATTTATCAAGCTATCATTGGCTCTGTGTGCATTAAGTCTACTACGAACCGTACGCAAGCAACAGTATATACTATCGTCATAAGGGAGCAAAGCAAAAAGGCACTAGCCTCCATTTTTTAAATTTAATTTTTAAAGTAAATTTGAAATGACTACACAAAATACGTTATGATATTACGAAATATGATGATATGATATTACGAAATATGATGATATGATATTACGAAATACGTTATGATATGCATTATAATAATATGACATCCATTATGATATAGCAAAATTACGAAAGCTATTTCCTTAATATACATGTTTCCATTGATAAATCTTAGCTGTTTTACAGCAAATCTTATGCGAGATATGCTGTCTTGTGTACACCAGATGCGCAGTACATTAATATACGTACAGTAACACCGGAAAACCAGGACACTATTACTTGGCGTTCTCAAAGGATCGCCCTACATAGAATGTCACCCTGGCCCCCAGAGGCAATCCTCGGGGCCACGATCCAACCGGTGATGCCCACGAGTCCCAGTAAGTCGAGATGCAACGTCGTGCGGCATCACCCGACTCCACCAATAGCGGCGTTTCCCCTCGAACGACCAATGAAATCTAACAATATAGCTCCACCTCAGACAGAGGAATAGACACGACAGTGCCAGTACGGTGCCTGCCAAGCCTGAACCAACCTAAGAATAAACTCGGGCTCTAGTCCTATGAAGTCAACTTATATACCCCCGTGGTTGAGACTGCCTAAGTACAGATCCTAGCCAGTACGTCTCAGGACTTCTCCTGAGTCAACCCCCTGGGGGGAATGTAATATATGTACAATAAACTTATGAGAAAAGCAGAACAATTTTTTTCTGTCGAGAAAGACATGCAAAAACTACAAAAGTGCTGCTAAAATACTAAACCATTTACATAATATTTCAAAACCTGAATTTAAAAAATTTAGAAAATCAAGGTTTCTTTTGGGTTGATAGAATAATTATAAAAATTTTATGATGTTTTACATTTTACGAGTTTATAAACGTTTAAAATGTTCACTATGTGTACGTAGTTAGCGTAATAAGAAACGAGAGATGCGTTTTATTAGTGATAGCGTTTAATTACTTGTTGTCTCTTCTACTGCTAGAATTATTTATCTTTATTCCAAAACGAAAACATACATAATTTAACTTGTTCTTAAAAGGAAAACAAGCAGTTGTTACAGGAAGTTCACTTTATAAAAAATTTTCTGTGTTGTGGAATATGCCAGTTATTAAAAACTAAACTATTACATTATTCTCATGTTGCCAGATTTTACATCTAATGGATTAACATAATAAATCCACAATAACTATAATGCGGGAAAGGAAAAACTCCGTTGGTCAAGCTATAAGTTTGCAAGTATGAATAATGTGCTCGCGTATTAACATTTTCCTATTTTCCTCATCTTTGCCTTCTTATCTCTGTTTAATCATTCTTCTCTCTTTTAGAACTGATTGAATAAAAATGTCACAAAATATACTAAGAAGAGAAATATTTCAATCTTTTTCAATAATAATTTTTGAGTTAAGTATATAACTGTCGCGAGATCCTGTCGAAAACGCTTCAAAGCACCCAAAAACTAAAAATTCAATGCATATTAGATGTAAATGAATCACATGGCTGCGACGATCGCAAAATTCCTTCTCTTATTGTTAAACTACGATATGAAAGAACTTGAAATCCGATCTATTTAAAAAGTCTCGAATCCAAATGGCGAGTACCACCATTTTTAACACTATTTAAGAATCATTTCTTAATTAGTTTTAGTGCTTCAGGGGAATATTTATCAGGCCCAAAGTGTTGCAGTTATTTATTCAGTGTTTGTTCTGTGGATGAGTTTATTATCTTTTGAAGCAATTAGGAGTTTTACTTCAATGTTCTATTTATTATCTCCTCAACATTTCAAAATTTAGTTTTCAGTGTTATAATGTTATACTTATTTGAATAAAATAATTATTTATATAAATTTAAAGCAATGCAATTGTTTCCACGCCTTTTCTACTTTCGAGGTTCACTGCAAAGTCTTTCCCTTTTTAAATTTTTTCAATAAAATCTAAATTACAAACAGCAGCTAAAAAATATTATAGCAGACATGAAATTTTATAATAAACTAACTGTAGTAAAACGCATATGTTACTTTTCCGTTAACTCAAAAAATTTTTTAAGCAGAAACAGTTGCTTCCATCATGAAAAGAAAACAATGGAGAGAGGTTTTTTCTTCTTTTTCAGTCCAATCTAAAGAGCTCCTCCAGCACGCACTAGTCATAATGGGCTCTAACACACTCCGCCATAATGAGGGGTCAACTCAAGTAAATGATAACAGACACTGCAGAGAGAAATGAGCATCTATAATGAAGTTTCCTTTGATCTCAGTCCTCACACGTTATAACTAAAGACGAAATGGCTGAATTCTCACACAATGCTGAAGCTATAGATGTTACAAGAATATTCTTCCTCAGCAACACAAATGCATTCCGTAAATGATGAATAAGAGTTTTACAGAAATAAAATTCCCTCTTTCAACTAATTAAAGTAACACAAAAATCTCCTTCTAGTTAGTACAGAAAGAAATTCCGAACTACTACCTTAATAGCTAAGGAATCTTTAAGTGCATAGAAAAATTAATGAGAACCCTTATCTGAAAAGTTGGCAATGAAGAAGGTACATAAATCGCAGTATTATGTTACTCACTCAGAATAATGTATAAACGCATAGGACGAAAGCCCACCTATTTGTTATTAAAAAATAATTGAAAATAAAATTACCTATTAGCAGTACACTATTAATGCAAAATGCTAGACCTCGGGTCTTCCAGAAAAAGGCAATACCTGAAAGCTTAGATAAGAAAGATGTAAACAACATTTAAAATTATCTGTTCAAGAAATTTTATACTGAATCGGTATAATCACTAAATTCTGACTGTTACTATGCTAGCTTGCATTTATTAAAAAAAAGAGTAATGATTTAAAAATGATAGTACTGGCTCCGAGCGCTGCTTTGTGTTATATTCGCCTGTTTTCGAAATGGTAGTAATCTACCGCTATAAAGACCTAGATTACACTTTTACCGAAATTTTTTAAAAACTAAGTTTTTAAAAAATTTTTAGTCTTTTGAGGCGATCCAAGAACCGACCCAATTTTTGGCTTCTTCGTATGAAGTGAATTTCTGCTTAGTCAAGTCATGAGTCATCGACGGGAAGTCGGAAGGAGCAATCGTTAGTGAATACGGCGAGTGGGGTAGGACATCCCAATGAAGCGTCTCCGAAGTTTCTTGGACGACTTTTGCAGCAAGCGGCGAGCGTTGCCGTGCTGAAAGATAACTTTGTCATGTCTTTTGGCATACTGGGGCGTTTGAGCTTTAATGCTGGACTCACTTGCATGAACTGTTGTTTGTAACGTTCCCCAATGATGATTTCGTAATTCTGGAATAGCTCATAATAGATCACTCCGAGATGATCCCACCAGATGCCCAGCGCGTTAGTTTCTTGTTTTGAATATTCGGTCGTCCATTGAGTTGATGCATGGCCGGTCTTACCACCCGATTTTCTGCGCTTTGCCGTAGTAAATCCATTTTTCGTCCCCCGTCACAATTCGATGCAAAACCCCTTCCGATTCTGTCTTTGGAGCAGTTGTTCGCACGTGGAAAAAGGTTTTGTTTTGTTGGTACAAAGATTGACATGGGTTCAGCACAAAGAAAGTTTGTTGTTTATACTTCAGCAAAATGAAACAGGCTGATGTTTAGACGAAAATGATGGCGTTTAACTGAATGTAGTTACAAGATTATCCATTAGGATTTAATACTAGTAACGCCATCTTATGCAAATCTCTCTAAACTTATTTGTACACCCAATAATGAAATCCATGCTTCCTCTTTAAACTCTTCTCCAACGTTATATAAAACCTTTTCATAGACTAACAACAACTAAAATTAAAAACAGAAGATGCCATAAATCTCTTAAATTATTTTTGGAACAGAGAGATTTAGAATATCAGTTTTCAGAACGTTGATTTTTTATAATTTTATTGTTTCCTTTTATTTTTATAACCTTCTAAGCAAGAGATTTATTTGATAATAAATTCTTGATACAAATTTTTAATGTAAAAAAATTAAGAAATAGATGATTTTTAAAAAGCATCCTATCAGGGGTGGCTTAGTGAACGACATGTCCAAATACTTGAAAGTCTAATGGTAGTCATCGATGAAGATACACCTCTAGCGATGGTCATCTTATATTCTCAGAGGCCAAAAAGAAATATAGTCCAAACAGAAGAATGCAGTACAGACCTGCTGCATAGAAGAATCGTGTAACAGATATCGCAGTTTACTGTGTCCAGACGATTCCATAAAGATGAAATATTTTGTGGGAATACAGTAAGTTATCCTCGCTAGGAACACGTGTCCAAAGGCTTCTTGACTTACAGTAATACGAAAAAGACGAACGACATCGAAGCAGGGTAAAGTATTGCTTACTAGTAAGAACAGATTCAAGCTCATCAATTATTCTAGATTACAGGTAATCTGGTCACTGGAACACTAAATCACTCGAAAACATTACTTATCCAATCAATTCTGTGGTCGTGTTCAAGTCTGGAGAAGCATTAGACTGAATAGACATACAAAATGCAGATAATACAGACCAGTAAATGATAATGTAAAATCTTGGCTAAATCAAATTCTTCAATGTTGCCTTTGGCTCCAATTTCAAATTTATGGACAGTAACACTTCACTATACTGCTATTGTTTGTGTATTGTCTTAAAGTGAAAGCGTTAGATAAATGAATTGCTTCATCACATCTATGTTTTAAATTATATTAAATAAATTAATTAAATTCATTGATTATATCTGGAACATTCTAAGCAGAAGCTTTAAGGCTTAAGCTATCTATTGGCGACTATTCAACTATTCGAAACTGAACTGACAAAGAAATAGACAAGAACATTTTAAAAGTTCGTTCAAAGTATGCACAAGGCGATGCAAAATATATCGCGAATTTCTGTGTAAAATATTTTTATGAAATTTGTACGCATCATTAAGTTAATTTCCTCTTTATTTCCTTGTATGTATGTCATATATGTTTCACATCCAGACCAACTTAGCTTAAAACTTTAGATAAAAAGTGCATTGTCCTTTTCCTTTTGTGCATTTATTTTTATTGCATTAAAATCGAAATCTGACAGTTTAAGGCATGATAATTTGTAACTGTTCAAAGTCATCAGGCAATTTATATCAATAAAACATAATATTTTTTATATATCATTCTGTAAACACTTATAGATAATTATGACTGTTAATTAACGCATTCAGGAAACTTATTGCAGTATTCAGAAAATATTTTTAAGATACATGAATAATTTTATCTTTGAAACTGTTAATAGAAAGGAAGCATCAAAAAATGTCTCAAGAATTTCATTTATATTGAAAATCCGTTAAATGATCTTATATGCATTAAATATGCATAGAATGATTTTTACTTTGGTTTAATTATTATTTACGTTAAATAATGACGATATGCAAAAATATACGTTATTTTAAAGTTTTTATGTTGTAACTGTTCTTACATCTAAAATGGCTAACGCATTTCAGCATAAACTAAATTTACCAAAGTAAATTTTCTAAAACATTCTCATACAAGAAGATTGAAAGAAAATTAACAAAGACAGAAAAATGCATAAGAAAAACCTTTGCACTAACAATTCACGCTTTCATTAATCAAGAAATAAACTGAATGTAACCCATTAAAGCAAGCATATCATTTCCCAGTTAACAAATTATACAATTGTAATACGGTACTCCTAACAATTTTGTTCTCTCAATTTGTAATATCATTAGGTTTTCTTAAAGCAGAAGACATGAAAAATTAGCAATGCCTTCCTCGGGAATCGACCGTGGACCTCTTGAATACTCGCCGAGTGTGCTACCGTTACACCACAAAGGCATGCTGGAAGGAGGGAAAAAATACTTAATAAATTTAGCAACAACAGAGAAAATAACGCAATTTGGAAATTGACATAACAATGTATATAAATTGGGAACAAATGAAAAGATATGCTTTTAAAATTGAACTGGAAACGAACATGCTTAAACAAATGCATTTTGTAATAACGGTGAATTTTTTTCATATTATTTCCCAACAGTATGTTTTCGGTCAACATATTACATTGAATAAGAATACGCTTACCATTTATAATCTACCGCATGCATGGATCTGCAGAGGCATAAATAAATGATTAACGGCACTAAATAATTAGTGGGCATAGATTTCGACGAAGCCTATTTTGTTTCTTCCAATGCGTAATTTAATGCTTATATCGTCATTATTTAACGTAAATAATAATTAAACCAAAGTAAAAATCATTCTATGCATATGTAATGCGTATAAGATCATTTAACGGATTTTCAATATTGTTGGAGTTTTTACTTTTTACTTATTATCTTTACTAGTTTAAGGTTTTAAGGTTTAAAGTTCAGTATTCAATAACACATGAAAGTCAAAATTAGAATAACAACTCTAAATCACATGACTATAATACATACTGCATAGGTGTAAAAATTTGTGACATACATGATAAAACAACATTTAGACTGTGAAACTTGTGTGTTCAAATAAAACAGTAAATAATACCAAATAATACTCCAACAGAAGAAATTAAGATTGCGTTGTGTTATATTTAATTTAATATAAATTTATATTATAACCCGTTCAAGTTTTAATTAATCTATTGGGTCCAGTTTTCTAAGTTAAAAGTGAAGACATTACAAGTTAAGTGAAATTAAATATATGATTTATTAGAGATAAACTGATTTAGTACAAAATTATACATTTGGTGATGGTGGTGTTGTTCAAAATAAAATAAAATTTCTCATACCGTTATTCAACAAGTACATTACATAACCGCTTCCATGAAGATACATGCTGCCCTTAACATCATACAAGGGATGAAAACTTCTGCCACGTCACAGCGCAGCCACATTAGCTAGAAAGGAAAAGAATGAAAGTTAGTAAACTGAGCAGGTAATGGTAGCCTCGGAGCCTTCCGCCCCTTCTATGCGGGATTCGTCCTCATTGCATCGCCCAACATCGGTAGTTTTCTCTCCTCCATTACTTCAGACATCTCACTGAGACGGCTACTGGGGACGAGCGACTGCTATCTGGTCTCGTGACACCTTCAGTATAATATGCCTTCTCGCCGTCTGCCAAACGTCTCCTCCTCGTAGATCGCTGCAAGCCTTTTTCTTCATTCGTCAAATACTCGTTTGGCGACCCGAGATGGTACAAAACAAGCCAAGTGCACGGCAACCCCAGGGGAAAGAATGCACACAGGAAGGTGAAGCAAGGTAGTTCGTACGCCGGATCTAGGCGAATAATCGCCGATCCTCCAAGGTCATCAAGCTGTCAGCAGGAGCTAGCCTCGTCCAAGGGTCCCAATCCAGCATGGTGAACGCCTTTAAGGAAGCGAATCACCCCGACCCCTCAACTTTGGCGTAACGTAGTTGCATATAAAAAGTAACCGATCCAGCAGGGTGCAGATTTCTCACTTAATGACAGATATTTCCCAGACCACTGTCTGTCAAAAGGAGCCAGCGTCAAAACAAAGTCATAAATCTTGATTTTCCAAAAGGCAACGTAAAAAGGTTTTCGAAAGAATTAAGGATTTGTTTTTTTAAAATACTAAATTAATACAAGACCGAAGAAAAGTACTTCAATTAAAATATAATAATCACATAGAAAAATTTCTTATGTTTTCTACAACACCAAACACGACCACCATAGTCAGAAAATAAAAATTACTTCAATTAAAATATGATAAGGCCCACCAGCGGCCGAGCGGTAAAGACGCTAAACACTGGTAGTTCGGTCCGGAGGTTCGAATCCCGGCGAACGGGCTGGCTGCATGGGCGTTTTCGTGGTTTTTCCCATGTGTAACGTGTATACGAGCCAGTTTCCCTTAGAAAGTCCTCCACGAAGGCATCCCTCCCTTTAGGCAGATAGCCCTCGTGTGCTTTGTCATAACTGAATAACCTAATAACCTAAAATATGATAATCACATAGAAAAAATTTTATGTTTTCCACAACACCAAACACGACCACCATAGTCAGAAAATATGGATCCCAATTTAGCAGAAAAGGGGGCACATTAACAAAACTTAATTAAAACTTTAACACCAACTTGTGTAAGCAAAAACTTTAAAAGAGCTTTAAAAATTGACCTTAAGGGTCAACTTAACAAGAGATTAAACATTAAGCAACCAAGTTAAGAATAAGTAGTAACTAAACAAAAATTTAAATAGTTAACCAAACTACCTTAAGGAAAAAAAAATTAATTACTCAAGCAACTTAAAATCAGAGTTAACCAAAACTGTCACAAAAATTAAATGACAAGAATTACTTTACAACAAGGCAAATAAACTTAAGATCAACTACAAAATAAAAACAATTTAATAACCTTTAAGTCTGATAACCGAATTAAATCATTACAATTAAGATATTTTAAATTCAACAACTGAAGTAGCTAAGTATGTAATACATAACAATATAAATGAAATTCTTGAGACATTTTTTGATGCTTCCTTTCTATTAACAGTTTCAAAGATAAAATTATTCATGTATCTTAAAAATGTTTTCTGAATACTGCAATAAGTTTCCTGAATGCGTTAACTAACAGTCATAATTATCTATAAGTGTTTACAGAATGATATGTAAAAGATAGTATGTTTTATTATTAATATAACTTCCCTAATGATGTTATGTACATTGAACAGTCACAAATTATCATGCCTTAAATTGTCAGATTTCGATTTGAATACAATAGTGCACAAAAAAGAAAGCGCAATGCACGTTTTATCTAGAGTTTTAAACTATAGACATGCTTAAGCCACTGTCCAGTATAATGCAATATGCTTGAGCCTCTGCCTAGTCTAAGAAACAGTTCTTGTTAGAACATCTTACGAATTCTGTCTCGGTCATTTTAGCTTTCATGTATTTAACATGCTTTTTGCACAAAAATTTTGCGGAACACAACAAAACCTCTTCAGTTAAATTCATGATTACGTTTATAGTTAACATCTGAAACTAAATGCTGAAATGCGAAAATGTAATTTGCGGTACTGAAGTCTGTTACGTACTACTTACATTGCATAACTTAGTTTTTCGAAATAAGATTAAATATTTTTTCTTATTTCTAGTGTTGCGTCGCGAATTCTGTGTCGCAAAATTTAAGTATATTTAGTCGTTTAAGTAGTCAATTATTTTAATATTTTATTTTTATTTGTATTTGATTAAATTTGAA
>KK115031.1:36138-76116 GCA_000611955.2 Stegodyphus mimosarum | reverse complement strand
ATATATATATATATATTTGTAAAGACTGTATTTAACTGACACAAAGCAAAGCAAATTCATCTTCATAAATCTTAACCTGAAAAAGACAAGAAGGAATAAATCTTCTCTGGTACTCGGTAGAACGCAATACTATTTCTCAACCAAAACATTTCTAAAATTCACTCATTTTAAAATGAACTCAAGAGCACAAGTACAGATTCATTAAACACCTCATTAGCACCAGAGAAGAAATATTCAAACACAATCAATCAGTTCCCCTAAGAAAAATCAAACACTTGTTCTAACTTTCCAGGCACCGAAAGCAAACATTCAAATATTCAATAAAATGTGGTTAGTACATATTTGCTAAAAACAGGGCGCGTTGTGAGTACCCTAAAATGCATAAACATTTTCCATAACCCCGATAAAATCTCTATGTTTCCTAAAAGCCTTACGGCTCAAACAAATGAAGTGACTGAACAGACCAACTACGTAACACAAAAAAAAAAACAAATGCAATTAATAACATAAAATCAAACTCATTTATTAATATCTAGGATATATTTACACGATAGCTGGCCAGACTACCCTTACATACAATAGCAATTAATATTCCACATTAAATTTCCTTCAAGAGTCATTTATCAAGATAACATTTTGCAATTTAACATAGTAACGATTACTTAGAATAACTGGAACATTAAATGAATTATTTAAACTGGATCTCCTACAATTACAGAAATTACAATTAACATTAATTTCATATTTTTACAATAATTTTAAATTCTTCTAAGACACATAATTTTATCTATTATCGAAAGAATTTTCTTTCTACCAGTTAAGCAAGATTAAATTAAAACAAAAACTATAAAAGTATCAAAGAAAATATATAAGATAACTCCCAGTTGAACTACCGGAATCCATAATCATAAGAAGCTATAGGCGACATTGGCAGAAGAATCCCCCTATTGAATTCGCCCTAAGTAATCAGAGCCAAAATAAAGTTCAAGAAAAATGACATTTTGTATAACCATTAATGAATTCGTCAAGTAATCGGCTCCAGAATAAAATTCAAGAAAATGACCTCTTGTATAATCATTAATGAATTAGTCCTTAAGTAATCGGCTCCAGAATAAAATTTAAGAAAGTAACATCTTGTTGAACCATTAATGAAGACGCCCGGAAATCAAAAATTCAGAAGTATGAAATTTGACGCAGGGAGAAACCAAGGAAATAAACTAGGTGACACTCAGGTGCTTCAGCTGTCAACGACAACAGAAATTGTACGAGCGACGACAGAATGTTGAAATTTTCTCTTCTCATGACTGGAACGCTTTCTGTTTAGTACGAGCCATTTCACTTCCGTTTTACAGGAAAAACCACTTCAAACTCGGAAGAGTTCGCTCTAAGTTCTACTTCCAGAATAAATTTCAGGAAAAATTCTCAATTATTCACATCTTCAACTTGAATCTGTCTCTTAAGAATACCGGCTCAGGCCGCCGCAGCATCGCAAGCGCGAGCCATCCGCAAGGGTGAACCTCGGCCCCAGAGCCAAAAGCCTTCTCTGCTAATTCTCTTCTCTCTGGTTGTATCAAAACTCAACTGAGCAAAAAACTGACTTCTAAACTCGTGCAAGAACCTAGGAAAACTCGTTTTCTTTTCCCATAAAATATTACTAGTCAAAATTTAACACATAAAATTAAATTTCGTCAACCCGAGACTTTCGCTATAATTTAAACGAACAATAGCAAACCTCACGAACGAATCAAAATAAAGTCATTGTCCATAATCGACGGTTGAGCAGCTGTAAAATCTAAGTAGTAACAACAAAAAACTGCCCTTTCAAGATGCAGTTTACAACCACTCCTTTCTTCCGAAGTTATAAGCATGACAACAATCACAAAGCGATAGTGCAAGTGAAAAAGCGGAAGCCAATTACGATATCCATTTTACTGCTTCGTAACAAAAGACATGGAAACAACACTATACTGCTCTCAGTTGCAACTGTCATCTTAAAAGCTATTTCCACAGATGTTACTTCCGTTAAAAGACGCTCCCTTTCTTCGTTATAAAATTGGACCGTTGAAGAAAAAATAATTGCCTAAAGATTTTAAATACATCCTTTTATCTACAAATATATATATATATATATATTCATTACGCTGTTCCGAATTTCAAATTTAAAAATCAAATACAAATACAAATAAAATACTTAAATAATTGATTACTTATATGATTAAAAACACTTAAATTTGCAACACAACATAGCTAGCAACATTTTATTTAACATATAAATATTCTTTAGCTTGAGTTGGCAAAACAAAGTTAATATTTTTAGAAGCATTAAAAGTAATCAAGAATAAAATAAATTCAAATAAATAATACGTTTAAAATCCATAAATCCATCCCATAATCAGTTCGGAATATACCTATGCAAAAACCTAAAACTAGAAGCACAGTGGCAAACTGTATGAAAGCGGCAAAACAAGCTAAAACCAAAGAGGAAAAAAAAAGAAAAATCTACATCTTTCACTTCATCCTCATCATGACGTTGGTGCAACGAAAGGAAGTAAACAAAATAGCCCATTTCCAAACTAACAGAGACACAAATTAAAGTTTAATATGTAAAATAATCTTAGAAAAACAACATAAGAGTGTCAAATTATATTCTTTTTCTGAAATTATTTTACATGGTAAAGATACACGTTACTTTGATTGTTATATATATATATATATATGTATGTATAATTTATAAAGAAATACAAAGAGCAAAAAACTTAAAATCAAGGAATTTCAAATTTATTTTTAAAAAAATGTAAACAGTAAATTCCTGCGTTATCGCTGCTAAGATTAAAAACAATTTATTTAAGAAGGACTATATAAGTAATTAGATTATCTCCTAAAGAATATGAAGAAAAATTTAGATAGTAATGTTGTATTATTGTAATATATTGTAGAAATCAAAAATAGGAATTTGCAATGCATAAGTGCCAAATTAGTAATAAAAAATTTTTAGAAATTTTTAAAAAAATCTGTAGTAAAAAAAATCTATAAATTTAATCTATAAAAATTTAAATAATTAACGCAATTAAAATCGTTGTTGATTTCACAGAAAGATCCCGACTTTTTTTTTGGGGGGGGGGAGAATTTGTATCCCAATATGCAATCACCAACAATTCAAACGAATTGCGTTTCGTCTTATTTCGCATTTCTGAATAAAATGTCGAATCTTATTTTAAGTTTGTTAAGAAATTTTAAAAGTATGTGAATTTATATCTGAAATTGTTCAGAAATCATTACAGAAGAAGAAATATATATTTACATATTTTGAAAGTAAAAGGTTGTACCTTCTGTCGCAAATCGTGAACAATACCTTAAAAAAAGGAAAGTTTACAAGATCAATATCTGTCAGGAAAATTCTGTATCAAGATACATCAATTTTAAACTGAACACAATTACGTAAAGTTCACGCAAGATGATGAATGATTTTAGAGTTTCATATATTTTATTTACTTTTAATTAAGTAGAGTTTGCAAACTAACCTAATTTTAACAATTTTTTGGCAATTTTTGAAATTTTACGAAGTACGAATCTTCGGTGATTTGATGACACTGGAACTTAATTCAGGGCGAAATCCTTCGATAGAGTAGAATTTCTGAACAGTTTAGTCCCGGACACAAAGCATTTCCCTTGGGTCTCAACTAATTACGCAGCTGTTTAGAGCATTTGTGAATTAATCTCGTTGTCGTAATGCTGCCATCTGCTACATGCGCAATTAATACGTAGTTCCTGCCATTTGCCATTCGAAATATTGTTTTTAAATTATGCTTCAAACGAAAGAGTTCTTTTTTTTTAAGTCTGAAAGAGCTATTACTCTCGAAATAGAGTTTTGCGTCGGTTCATTACAAACGGCGAATCACTTTTCAAATTGTTGCCTCCAAATATTATCTCGATGTACTATTTCAAAGAAATTAAATAATGAGGAATTTGCATCTATGTATGAATTTTCTTCGCAGTGTGAGAAAACGACGGTACCTAAAGCCAGCAACTTTTAAATAACATGCAACTCCATCCGAACATATAGACGTGAAAGCCCGAATTTCGAATTATGTATTTCATATTTTGTAAGCCTTAAATGAGGTTTTTATTAGCAAAATCAATGATTTGAAAGAGAGCAGTGGCAACACTGTACGGAATAAAACATTTTTATCTCCAGGGAGCAAGATTGTCTATCCCAAATTCTAAAGATATAATGTTGATTAATATTTTGTGGTTTTGTTGTTGAATTGAATATAATATGACCCAATAACACACAAAACTTTATTAACTAAAAGACAAGAAAAAACGTTTTGCAAGCTGTTTTACTGAAAAACTGAATTTTGGTACAGCGAACTGAGAACAGACTGAGAAACGTATTATGCCAACACTTAATATTGCAACCGAAATTCTAAACACATGCTGCTGTGTTGCTTTTGAATGTTTTTGTGATTTTACAGTTGAATTAAAATGAGAAGAAAATAATGCTTAATAAGCTAATTAGCTGAAAAGACAGAAAAAAATTAAATTAGCAGGCGTGAGCGCAACAGTAGACTGGAAGACTGTGAGCTGAGCGATAGCGTAAGAAACCTTAGCAAATTCTTTTGGGCGGCTGTTAAAATCTGAAGCTTTCTTCACTCATCAACGTTTCTGGAGGCAAGAGATTATTTTTTCTATGCATTTGGACATGAAGTATCATGTTCTCAAAGATTTGCATATACATCAGTATACAAAATAAAATGAACTTGCATAAAATAGTTACAATTTAAATGAATATATCCTATCCACATCTTTATGGACTGTGTTTATCTAAAAAATATAAGGCCGCCAACTTAAATACATTAAAATTTAATTACTTGCATTTTTAATATTAGCTTAGACACTCCATAAAACATGAACCATATTTTAAATGGAAAACAAAATTCTGAACCAATGAAGATAAAATGAGTGATGAATTCATTACTAAATTTATTTTCCAATCAATTTCTAAGATTTTAATTAATATCAGTTCCTCGAAAGTATATATATACAATTTGGTACCAGAAACTTATATATATATGTGTGTGTGTGCCCATGTACTGTAATTCTGTATAGATAACTTGAGGATTAGAAGATAGCCGTTAACAATGATAAATTTATAAGTACTTACTTGGAAAGGCTTTAATGCTTACACACATGCTCTGATATAACAGAGCAGAAAATTAGCAGAGGAGGCTGATGATAACAAGACACAGTTTATTTCTTGAATCTCATTTCTTCTTTATAGATTCTATATCAGACATCATTAAGTGTGCAAGATGCAACCGACAATTTCGCATATCTTGCATTTTTGAAATAATGAATAAAGCGTGTGTTGCCAGTAGCAAGCGAAGCGGCGAAAAGGATACTGCGCAATAGTAGCAATGGTACTTAAAGACAAAATTCTCATTAATCTTATTCGATAATAGCTGTCCGCATTGTAAGATTCAAGATGAAATGATGTAGATTAGTTCTTCAAGTGACACGGTTAGTTTTAATAAAGAAAGGGAATGTAAACAAATAAAAATGAGTAATTAAGAGGACTCCCGCTAATTCAAGCTAATAGTTGTTTAATTTTTGTATCTTACATATATTTATAAACTAGATAGATTGTCATCTTGGAAAAGGTAGAGCAAACATATATCCTAATTTAAAAACTATTTAACACACACACATATGTAATTTACTATCAGAAAAAGTTTTTCATATATTATCTCCAAAGAACAGAAATTAAATTACAACCATGAAATATTACAAGAAAACATTTTTAGTCGGTACATTAATATATATATACGAAGAGAGAGAGAGAGATGTAATCGATTAGAGTAATAGATATAATTATTGAATAGATTACAGTATAATGCAATAGATTAGAGAGATAGTTGTAACGGATTGGAAGTGCTTTGTTGCGTAGATAGCCTGACGACACTTCCAGACAGATCTAGTCATAGGTTTAATAAAATTTTATTTCTCAATAAAGCTTTTTGGACGGATATCCTTATTCACATACAGTCATGAGCGCAGTATGCACCCAGTCTTCATCACATTCTTTGAAATTTATTCTCTGAATCTGAAGAATTCAATGTATGATAGAAAGAGAGGTAAATGATAGTTTTCCAAAAACGCACAAAGCAAAGCGGGAGAATGACTAAGCATTCAATAGATTCGTGGGAGAGTGTTAAAACATTCTGCTCTGAAATAGAAATCTCGATCTGGTATCAATAGCTAATATTTTTAGGATGGCATGTACACAAATTAAAATAGAGGATAAAAGAGGATTTTGCCAACTAAAATCAGAAGTTTGCCAAAGTTTCTATCAAGAATTGTATTGAAATTGAATAAATGTGATTGACCACTATGTTAGCGGTAACAGTAATCCTCTTATTGGCTTCCAGAAATATCGAGAAGCATAAAATGCTAGAATTATCTTGTGCGGCTGGCTGAAAACTAATTAAAGCCGTAGAGAGCATCTCAGCTCATTTGCTTAGTTACTGTTATTGCGAGTCGTTTAGTTAGCTGCTGTTGTTTTTGTTGCGAATTTAGCGTGAGGTCGGATTAACTTTCTCTTTAAATGCGATGTGCATTGCGTTCTATTTAGCGTTTTTCGTAGTTTGAAGTATAACTACTGATTATTACTGTGTGATATTGTGAACACTTGTACGAATATATCTGAGGAAAATTCCAGCGTTCTGTTATATTTCTTTTGATAAGAATAAATTTTATAACCTTTTACAGGACTTGCGCATTCAATCTATTAGAAAACGCACGCAAGCAACACCTTTTTGGTCTCAGAAGTGGGACTGAATACCAATGACTAGAGCGATGGATGAACAATTAATGCAATTGGTGGCAGCCTCAAAGAAGAGGTGAAAGCTGGTCAAGAATCCCTTAAAGAAGAGCTGAAAGCAGTTCAGGAAAAGATTGAAGCAGGTCAAGAAGAAATGAAAAGAGAACTTACCCGCATAATACCAAATAAATTTCAGGCTACGCAAGGCCTAATAGACAAGGCTGAAAATAAAGTTGGACAAATTAAAGAAAACGTTTCTTCCGTCAAAGAACAAATAGAATAGAGAGTTTCTGTTGTGGAACAACAAATCGAAGGAAGAGTTTCTGCCATCCAAAAACAAATCGAACAACAATCTGATGAGAGGATTCCTGCGGTCGCCAAAGAAATTGATACATTGCAGAAATTCGTAGCGACAGCAAGGAGAAATACGGATAGCTTTAAATTCTCACCTATGCATGCTCGTCCCTATAGCTACCGACATATGATGGGAAAACATCTTGTCAAATATATAAGACACAATTTTCTATAGTGGCGGAGGCGAACGAATGGGATTCCCAAGATAAGGCCTGTTATCTTGTCGTTTCTCTCTGAGCAGACGCTCCGTATATACTTCAAACTCTTTCAAAAAACCAGAGACTAGACTTTGAAGCTCTACCCGGTGCTTTGGAGAGAAATGTTTAAAAGATTACAGCAGGCTTCAATTAAAATCTCCTCAAGAGAAACCCATGGAAACATTCCAGGAGCTTGTCACATATGTTCAAAGGTTGTCTCATCTTGCTTTTTCGGCGTGCCCGAGAGAAACAAGGGAAATCATCTCCTAGAGTACTTCATCGACGGCATCCGGGATCCCGAAGCTCTGCCAATGACGGATGACAAGGACCTAAAAAGCATTTTAGTGTATACCATGAAATTCGAGGCAGCCCCGCAAGCAACTCGTAAAGACCGCCACCCAATCACAGCTGATTAAGCCAGAGGATCAAATGGCTGGTCGCTTAGAGGATTTAAACAGACAAGTCTGTGTCTTGAGACGGAATATTAGTGACAAGAAATCGACCCTAAAATGTTGGAAATTCCACAGTTTTGTTTTATTTCTTTCCATAAGAATAAATTTTATTAACCTTTTATCGAACTTGTGCATTCAATCTATTACAAACCCCTACGCAAGCAACAACATATATATATATTTATATATATATATATAATATATAATGTAAAATATGAAGTAAGAAAGCGTATGCAAAATAAAAAGTAAGAAAAATCTCTTATAAATTATTAACTTAATAGCTATTTAAATCTCTTTAGATTTTTGTATGTTTTATATTAGATTTAACTTACATTAGATTTTTATAAAAATGGAAGTCAGCTTTAACTAAAACGTGTTTCATGAATGTAATCGTATGAAGCCAAGTAGCTCTAAGTTGTTTTGACATAATAAATAATTAAACTAATGATTTTTTTTAAATATCAAACTGAGTCAGGGGTGGCTGAAACATAAAACTTTTAAAATCTCAGACTTTGGTCTTTACTACGAGTGCTAAAAGTGCCACAGAGCATAATGTTACGAATTTTGCACATAGACCGATAATTTTAGTGAAATTACACGTAAAACTGTTGTATTCGTCTATATAATATAACATGAAATGCTTAAGAGAAACGATGCTCTACTTCAAAAATAGGAATGCAGGTGCAAACCGCTTTCACGTTGAGTAAATGGCTATCTCACGAAATTGGTGAGATACCGCCAATCTGGCGACAGTTTTAGCGACTAAATTTTGTCAACTTTGTCAAGAAATCGCTAAAAGTCGCCAAACTTCACAACCATCCTTTGGTCTGGTTCCTTTATATCTGTAATAGGTATTTAAATTAAATAAATATAATTGATTCCTACATTAGCTGAACCATATCTGGCCCTCATATGGCTTTCAGTAATTTTGAGAAGTCGAAAGTACTCGAGATTTCTCGGTCGGGTGAAACCTATATAAAACAGGAAAAAGCATCAGTTTCTCAGTAGTTCAGCATGGTTTGGAGTATTGAGATATCTCCGTGTTAGCTTCATTTTTCAGATGTGCTTAGCACTGAGTTCTAGTTAACGTCCTTAGCAGTTTCAAACTGATTGTACTTCGTGATACTGTGAAGACCTGTACGAATATTTCTGTGGAAAGTCCCAGATCTTTTTTCCAGAAGGACTTCTTTTGATAAAATAAGTTTTAACAAGCTTTCACAGGTTCTTTGTGCGTTCAATTACGAAACCCTCAGGCAAGCAGCAATTATTTAGTATCAGAAGTAGGATTGAATGCCAGCAGCGATGGAGCAGAAATTAAGACAGCTCAAAGCGTCTTTGCATTCAAAAAAAGAGAGGCCGTAAACTTCTAAAGGAATCAAACAGGAAACTTTAAGCGGCAGGACATTTCGATCTATAACCCTACAGCAAAATAATATTGGGCTCTCTGGGACTCACTCCCCATTAAAAACGGGGTCTTGTACCGGAACTCGAACTTCCAATGATGGAAGATCCTACAGGAGGCCACTTCGGAAAAATGAAGACTTTGCAGAAAGTTCAAGAGCGCCGCTTCTACTAAGGGCTGAAGTGCGAAATTGGTTTTAATCATCCAAAGCCTGTGTGTGTCGGACAGAACTGTAGAAGCGCAGCGGAGGAAAGCAACAACGTTACAGTATAGGAGCGCTTATGAACGTATCGCCTTTGAAATCCTGGTACGTTTGCCACGAATTGCGAATGGCAACTATACATCCTCGTTGTTATTGATCAAGAGACTGTCGTAATAGCAGAGTTAATGATACAGAATTGGATTTCCAGGTTCGGAAATACCTTTTCCGTTGTGCTCCGATCAAGGACAAAACTTTACTTCGGCTCTTATTAGAGAACTCTGTAAGCTAATCGCCATCGACAAAACCCAAACGCCACCTTCACAGCTCCACTCGGACGGCATGATAAAGCGCTTTAGTCAGACCATCCTTAATTACCTCTCGCTGGTACCTCTCGCAGAAACCAAAAGGACTTGAACAAGAAGCTAACTGTATTTTTACTGGCTTATAGCAGTGATGTTCACGAGCCCACCGGCTATTCCCCATCCCAGATGCTCTTGCGTCGTGACCTTCGTCTGCCTCGTGATCTCGTTTGATCGCGCTTCGAATTAACCTTCATCGCCTGAGGAGTACATACAGGACGGAGAAAATGAAGACACGAAACGAAACGAGACTTACAGGGCATCGATTCAATAAAGCTGACAAGGTGTGGTTAGTGAATCCGTTTCGTCAGAAAGAGCCCTAAACTATAGTCTTCTAGGGAAGGTTCTTACACAGTCTTAAATAGGATGAAAGACGTCGTAGTTCGGATCCTTAAGTCATCAAATTCTAAGCCTAAATTCGTTCATTACGATAACTAGCTCCTTACTATGGCCATAATAGGTAGTCCCATAAATAGTACGCTAAGACCATGGTCCTATTTATATATAACCTTTTTAATTTATGCATTTGTGTAATGGCTTAGTACATGACTTACAAATTTACAATTATTGGTTTAATACATGATTTATAAATGAAATTATTGCTTAAGTACTACACTGACTTCCCTTAGTTTAAGTGGGAAAGGGGTAATGTTACGAATTTTGTGCATAGATATATAATTTTAGTGGAATAATACCTGAAATTGTTGTGCTGTTATGTATAATGCAAGATGAAAGGCTTGAGAGAAACAGTGCTCTAGCGGAAAAGTAAGAATAAAGGGCAAGTCTATTTAAAATTGAGTAAATGGCTATCTCGCTATGGCGAAGGTTTTGGTGACTAATTTTTATCGCCAGATTTAGCAAGAAATCGAAACGTTTCTCAGTAGTTGTTGGTTCAGCGTGGTTCGGAATGTTGTTATATCTCAGTGTTAGCTTCGCTCTTCGGATATGCGTTGCACTGAATCTGTTCAACGCTCTTAGTGACTACTGATTTGTACTCTGGGAAATTGTGAATACCTGTCTGAATATTTTTGTGGAAGTGTTGTTTTGATAAAAAAAATTTATCAAGCTATCATTTCCATGTGCATACAATCTATTAGGAACGCAAGAATAAAAAAGTGTTAGTGCTTCCATTACTAAGCCAGAACTACAAACGTGTAATTTAGTCTAGTACAATTTTGAGTGTTAAATGCTTAAACTACTTAGATACATGTCATTTTTATATCATACAGATATATATATATATATATATATATCTTATATATATATATCTTTTTATGCAAAACTAGTAAGAAAACAGTATGAAATTTATTTGTTGTTGACTCCCGATATTTAATTTTAATATAATTCCATGCATAAAATCTGCTACTAAGTTAGCAATAATAACAGTTTGCATCATGTAAAAAATGACAGTGGCAAATAACATTGCTTTACATTGTTTAACAGTACGGTGTAATCTGAGACGAAAGCAGCTGCTTCCTGATTCGCTTGCTCATGAATAACGCATATCTGCTCTTGAAAGAAAAATGGAGCAAATTAATCACACTTTTTTATTATCTCAGTATCTAAGCAACAAACTTCTTTAAGGGGATTTAAACAATTAAAATAAGCGTAATTTCTTAGGGAAAATAGTAGTTGGACGTAATATAAAAAGAGCACAAATGATACTAGAATGTTTAAAGCTAAATTTTATATTTAATGTCGGCTTAAACAGATGCTCTAGAACATAATACTGTAAAATTAATAATTACATGCCGGATTTACAGTGCGGAAATAAGAAAAAAGTGTTTTATATTAAAATGTAGCACATACAGCAGAAAATGACGGTCCAAATTTTAATGGTTGATATTTTAATACCAATAGTTTCCGAAATTACAATGAATGTGATATTACATGTATGTGATTTATATATGAATATGACATATATATATATATATATATATATTATATATATGAATATTATATTACATGTATGTGATTTATATATGAATATGATATATATATACATATTGTACGTGAATGTGATAAGACAATAATTTGCGAAAGCTTCAAATCAGCGGCAGAAATGAAATTTTTACTTCGGTACATTTTAAGTTGTGGCTCTCTGCCTTTTCACATATCTTTGTCAGGTAGCCGGAATGACGGTAACCGAAAGCTATATCCGCATTAATAGTAAGGGATTCAAATCACGAATACTGTATGGCAGTTATCTGCAGTGTCTGTGGAGCCTTAAAATCCGTCAAACCGAAATCATTTCAAGAGGTTTGTGAAAGATGGTAACAAACCATCATACTATATCCCATAGCATATTCTTGAATCCAGATATAGGATAAGAGAATTTAGTCATAGAATTTGAGATGTCTATACTTAATTCAGGCTCAGAATGACTTATAGCCAGCTACATCTCAAGAAAAATTTACTGGGTGTTCTGGGACCACAGATATCTATGTTGTTTGTCCCAACACAAATGCAATCCCATCCTTCAAGTAGAATTATTCATGGACTGCCTGTTTAAGGCCTCAGAATACGTAAAAGACTTTTGCGTTTTCTAGAAGTTTAAATTTAACATGAATATACTGTTTTATCTTCAACACTTGAATTATACAAGAAGAAATATACACAGTTTAAAAGCAAATAACACTGTATTATAGATGATCATAAAAAGAAATCAAATTATACGAAATGAAAACTGAGGATGAATTTCTTATTAACAATAAGCTCCTGGATACATTTAAAGAAGTAGAATGCGAAATAAATTAATGGAACGCTTGCCAGAAAAAAGTGAAAACTTGCTACAAAACATAAAGATATTCGAGAAAATACAAAGTGATACATGTAAACGAGAAAACAGAAAGTGAAATAAATCTCTGTTAACTGTATACGCGCCAGTGAAAATGAGGTAAATGTAAATTTATCGATCAATGTAAGTAGCGGTGAAGAAAAAAATAAATTTACCGGGTTCTAGGTTTTAACTTTAAACATCTGAATACAGTTTAACGGAGAAGAAAATCACAAATGGTAAAATATTAAAATCTAAATACATTATTACATTTAATAAAAAATGCAACAGAATAGATATTTCTTTGGTTGCAGAGAAACAATATCTAATGAAAATCTTTATTTCTTTATCTTGACTCATCGTATATATACTACAGACAAAATTTCATTTTATTGAAGCACATTTCAGTTCATTAAATTTACATCCATTTCATATCCTTAAATTGAAAACAATCTTCATTTCCGGAAAACGGAGTCCTTTTATGTCAAATGACATTCTTTTATTCTATGTGTGCATTATTTTGCTTCTTGATCGAGTACCAACAAAAAATAATTCCCTTTTAATGTTCTTCAGCAAAACGTTACATTAAAGAAGCATTACTTCGAAGACATTACTATTTTACAACAGACTACGTACGTGATATATATATATATATATTCATTTCTTTGTAAAAGCATTAAATTAACTCTAAGAGAATGAATTTCTTAAATTCTTGCATACATCTATTGCGAATTTTGTACATATGTGAATAATTTTATTAAAATTACATGTAAAATTGATTTTTAGTCCAAAGGCGCTTTTTCCCCGAAGGACAATTTTTTTTTGTTTTACAGTTTTGCGTGAGTCGGAAACACTAAATGTCGGTTCACTTTTCAAACTGTTGCCACCAAATATTGCAGCCCTGTATTATATTTAAAGAAATTAAATAATGAAGAATGTGCATAAATGCATGTATGTTTCTTGCATTGTGATAAAACGACTGTACCCAGAGCCATTGAATTTTGAATGATGTAATCCTGCTGCGAATATGGGCATCTGGAAGCCCAAATTTGAAATTTGGAATTTGTTTTATTATCGATTTCATATTTTGTAAACCTTTAACGAATTTTTGATTAACAAACTCAAGGATTTCAAAGCGAGCAATGGGAAGCTTGTACGGAAAAAACACTTTTGTCTCCAGCGTGTAAGACTGTGTATAGGAAATTCTAAAGATAAGCTCAGTTTAAAATTATTTTGCGATATTATTCTTTAACTGAATTTTATGGTTTAAGTGCGAAGAACATGGTAAATACACAAAATTTTAAAAAAACGCTCCTTTTGACGTAATTTAAAATCTGAAACCTTTCAGATTTTTTATTTATTTTTTATTTTTTAAAAATTTTGTGTAATGTAAAATAAAAATCTAAAGAAGCGAAGGTTTGCCGGAAAAGTAAGAATACAGCGGCAAGTCTTTTTACCAATGAGCAAATGGCTATCTCACTGAATTGCCTACATATGGCTAAGCTAGTGACGGTTTTGGCGACTAATTTTTATCGCGTTTGGCAAGAATCGCCTAAAGTCACCAAACTTGGCGATCATTTGGCGACATTTGAGTCCGGTCCATGGATAACTGCAATTGGTTTTGTGATTGAATAAATGTAAAATTAATCAAGATATGCAACTGTAACCGTATCAAGCCCTCAGATGTAACGTTTACCGTGTATACCTCCCAGTAATTTCGAGAAGTTGAAAGTACTAAAGATCTTTCGGCGGCCGATTGAAAACTACAAGTGTATTAGACCGGAGAGAGCACCTACTCGTGGCAGCAGTTATTAGTTCAGAGCTGACATCGGAAAACTGTGACGTCCGTGAGAGCTTCGCCTTTTAGAAGCACTTTGCATTGCATTGTGCTTAACGTTCTTAGTAGTTCGAACTATAATTAGAGATTGCGCTATGTGATACTATGAAGTGCTGTACGAGTATTTTTGTGAAAAGTTACAGAACTGTGAAGTGCTTCTTTGGGTAAAATAAATTTCATCAAGTTATCACCAAACCTGTGTGTATTCAACTGTACGCAATACCTCAAATTATGTATTAAAAAGTAGCATTGCTGGAGAATGAAGGCACATTAAATAGAATAAATGAACGCTGAAATTCATAATGTATCTTTTCGAATCGAAATCAATTGCCCCAAAATTTTAAAGACTTCCCCTGACAATCATCTCATTCCACTTCTTAAACTTCGCATCTGAAAAGATTGTGTATGCATTAATTGAGAATTTTGCATCAGCTTCACTGCTTTTCCTGTTGGATAAAGTTACTTATTTTTTGTTAATAACCTTAATGAAAGAAGACCTGGGATAAAGATCAAATTTAACGATATATAAAAAAAGGAAAAGAAATTTGGATCGAAGATGAAATGGAAAGCTTGCTTTTTAAAATCAATATGCAGAATTTGAAATTTAACATTTATTATCTGCAGGTAAATATCTAAACCGATAAATTAAAGATGAGCATAAGAGTTAAGCAAATACATTTTTTTCAGTAAAAAGATTAAAATGCTTTTAAAGTAGAAGTTTGAGATAATACAAAAATTAATATCTCCAGTCATAAATGCAATTATTCTACGCAAACAATTCAGTTGTTTTAAATTTTCCTTGAGATAAACTTAATAATAGCTTTAAAGTAAGTTAATAAATATCAAGATGCGTAGACTAATACTAACAATAAAAAATATTGCTTATGGTTTTAAATTTTGAATTTCTCTATTTCATTACATAATTCATTACTAAATACAATAATTTAAATAAATCTACATATTTTCTGAGACAAATTAAAACAATATTAATTAAAGAAAAACAGAATAATAATTTTAACCTTTAAACATGTTCTATCGTTATTGTTATCGTTTGCAGACTCCCGGTTCTGGCATGGGTCCGTCGTTATATAAAGTAACAAAAAGCGCAAAGTAGCTAGACCACAAATTGATGCCGAATGAACGAAGCACAGATTTACTTGTTATTAGATTCTGATGAACTCAGGCAATAAGAAATTAGCAGAAATATTTTCATCTAATTCCTAGAATCAAGGAAACTATCGATATGCGAGCAGTAATTCTCTACACCCCTCTCTATGCTCTATATATCTGACATAAAGGCTCCAAGGAGTAATGTTTCCAAGATGGCTGTCGTCTCACACAAAGCGGAAAACATATTGCAAAAGCAACAAAGGTACTCACCTCCTTTGTTCTTGGCAACATCCCATCGCAGTGTTGGATGATTGCGGCACATGCAATTCTCTTATGCAATTAATATAACCCCGGAACAGATTCTTCTCTGATCCCAGTACCGGTGACCCCATATAAATTCAGCAATAAAATCAAAAAGTGAAAATTATCATCCGACGACTACCAAAGCGCTCACTTGCGAAACTCCCGCTTAATCTGGTTCTACATACCCTCAATGATGTCTGAATGGGCACCACTTTCGGGGTCTTTGTAGGTCAGGGAGTGATTCACTGCTAAATGCTGGAAGCACTGATTACCGAGGCAATCGTAAGCTTTCCAGAAATTTTAGATTATCGTGATTGTCAGGTACAGCTTTTCGACAAACCCCCAAATTGATAAAAAGGAAAAATGAAATTACCTGCAACAAAGTCTCTTTCGTACGATCATCCACAACCCCCAAAAAATAACTTCCACTTCCTCTTTCAATACGACCGAACATCCATCTTCCATTCCCCCTTTCAATGCGACCAAACACCCATCTTCCATTCACCCTTCTGCTCTTATTATTCTTCCTTTTGCCAAACTTGTTCTCATCAATCTCCACAACTACGCTTAGACCGCCAATCATTTTACTTTTTTATACATATATCCAAACATATTTCTCGACAAAAATTCCTCCAGTCAACCCCAGTTTTATTCCAACAGACATTCACCTCATTCATAAGCAGATTCATTCTAGCTTCAAATACCAACAAATAAGTAAAAATTAAAATATCACTAATACTCATCTTGCTTTCTTCAAACGTAGTACCTTCCTTACAGACCTTTTACAATGATGAGCCTTAGCACCTTTCTCACAAGAGATCTACCCATGGGTTTGTTGACTCATAAGAACGATCCTTGCGCTTTCGATTAATACCTACGCTTGACCAGACTCGTAGTTTTAGTACAAACTGGATGTTCAACCGAGAATTAATCCTTCATTCATACACTAATCAATAATAGCTTTATTACCCTTTTGCTCTAAATCATGAAATAAGATTTGAACTTTTGTGTGCACTAACATATAGTTCTTGTATCTTTTGGTTTCACATCTTCCATAAACAAAACGTAAAAACAAAAAATACGTATGCAATAATGCCTTTTGCCCGATTTAAGCGCACTAGGACTATAGTAGCCTAGAGGGGCTAAAGCTGCGGAAAAAAATAAAATTATGCTTCCAAGTCATTCAACGAATGTTTTATTTTCCTCTAAATTATAGTTTTGAGGTATGGCCTACTACTAAACAAGATCGATATTGTCTATACTAATCCCTAAACATCTTCCCTAAATATGCAGCATACATTCCTTTTTCTTAATAGAAGTCCCATAAATTCTCAGCTCTGATTTGAGGTCTTATTCAAATTTCTGTTCTATATCCCTTGCGTATCTAGCAAGTAGTTCTAAATGTAAATCTAGTATGATCAACCTATGTCTGTAACACCACGAATCTAAACCAGGTACTAAAACATATAACAAACTACAGCTGTTTTAACTGTTAGAACCAATCAGACGCTACTGAAAGTTCTTCCACAGTTATTTTAATCTCCAGCCAAGATCTCATAAAAGCTGACATAAGAGTATTGTAATGCTCCTTCCCACAGTATCCTATTATGTCAAAACATTGTGTACGATTACTATTATATTTTCGACAGATCAAAAAGAGATAATCATTGGTATCATTCTTTTGCTAAAAACGTCTTGGGTTCCTTCTATGTTGTTGGTCATCAATATTTTTGCTTTCCGTGGGGCAGAAATGCAATCAATTTTTTTAGTGAAAGCTCTTCTCTTAGTATTAACTCTTATTCATTTGCAAGAGCTCAAGTGTCCTTCAGTGTTTACTGTTAAATCAGTCTTCTTCTGCGTCCAGCAAAATTTCTGTATATTCATAGCAAGACTTTTCCCGAATACCGCTTCGAAAATGATCTCTGGCTAATTCTTTTAGCAAATTTTTACCATGTTTCATCATACTAGATGCTTATATCATTGTTTATGCTTATATGTTCTGATACCCAGATTTCCAAAACTTTAATGACGCTTACGAACTAAAAACTTACAAACTAAAAGACTTACGAGCTAAGTAATCTACCAATATACAGTGCAGTATGTCCGTAAACTGGTATTTTTATGACTGAATAATAAACATCCACACAACTTTCATGTGTTGTAGTATTAGGTGTAAGAATGACTGAGAAAATGCATTCCATTTTGTTAAAACTTTACTGTTTCCAAGCTATTTCAATGACAAGAATTTTTGTACCCAACTAAATCATCAAACAACGAGTAACCCTTTATATACTATTTTACAAAAATAAAACTGTATTATATTACATTATTTGTTTCTAAGCATCATTAAATGACTTTGCATCTAGAATTAGAGATCTTACATAAAATACTTTTGAATAAAATATGCATTATATAAAATATTTATGCATAAATTGTTACAACTCTTAGGAATATTTATGAAAATTTACCTGTTACGATTAAAATGAAATTCTGAAATAATTCAAGGTGCAACATGTACATATTTATTATCATAAGTGGAAATTACATCGGTCACAGAATCTGAAAGCCAGGAAACGCAAAGCTGAAAAAAATTTTTTTTCTTGCCTTATAAATTTTAAATTTGTATTTCCCATGCTAATGGAAGCGAACAAATCAGGATAAAAGCGAGGAAAAATCAGATGTCAGTTCATCACCGTTGCTTTGGAAAGGACACAAACAATAATAAACTGTCTTGAATTTATAAGTGATCTCTCTTAACACTAATAGCCCGCCTAATTTATTCCATATTATTTTTATTATTATCACATTCAATAATCCGATTGTTTTTAAATGATAGAATTTAGGTTTTAGAACCAAAAATATTGTTGAAAGTCAGCTAAAATTCCACACAATAACTCAAATGGTAACGACGTGCAGATGTGTCAACACTGTTCGAAAATGACTTTGAGGTTTGTAGTTTAAATGCAGTTTTATTTACTATTTACACTGAGAGTTCATGGTACGATTGCTTCCAAACATTAAAACATACTCGAAAGTCCGTTCTCATTTCCAACACTCCGAATCCTGCTTCGCCTTATCGCTACTTCTCGGAAACAAAGAGTGAAGCAGGCTCTTGCGAAGGAAAAAGTATTGAAAAGTCTTTGCTTATTACAACGCTGCATATATTTTTGAAAGTAAAAAAAAAAAAAAAACTTTTACCTTTCAGTTGCATTTTTATTGAATTCTTCTGCTTTAGAAGCCTATAGCAAAACAACCAACAAACATATTCGTTAGATGTACCAGTCATAAATTTTCAAATCATCCATCTTTCTTCGCAAACGGAATCCACTTTCTTTGATTTCTTTTCGGGCAGGCTTTCGAAATGCAGTAACCACATTTCTTTAAGTCGTAATAAATTTCACAAAAGTTGTATAACATCTTTAATGATTTAGGAGATGTTTTCCAAAATCCCAGCATGCAATTCATTATCATATGGGAAGAAAACAATACTGATAATATAATGCTCTTAACAATGCCAAGAGAAGCCGTGGCTTATGTTCATGGACCAATAGATCAAAACTGCACAATACGCAACTGAAATCTTTTCACTTTTCCTATTACTGTACACATTAGCCGCACCAACATCGACGATAACGAAATTTTAATTGAAAAAAATATTGGTCTGGCAAAAAAAAATTTCATTTTGCGCAAATAGATAGCTTTATGTTCGTTTCGTAAGTCTTCTATAAATCTCATAATTTTTTATTTTGAGATTTGGCAGCTGACGTTCTTAGTATGCTATAGAAACAAATTCCGTGTATTTTTATTTACAACGGCTCGTTTACGGTCAGTTTTAACATAGCAAATATTTAAGTTTTAACAAGGCTAATATTTTACTTAAGCAAAAATAAACATTTTCGACATATTTTACTTTTTATTTCCATAAAGGCAAGAAAGAGACTGAGGCTCACAAACAGATATGTGATGTTTATGGTGATGATTGCTTAACAGATTGCTTATGTATCAGAGTTGGTTTAAAAGTTTCGTTCGGGAGATTTTTCACTTGAAGATGGCTAGTATTATGGCCGACCTTCTGAAGTTGATGATTAAATGAAGAAAATTAAAGCCATAATTGAATCGTGTCGTCAAATAACTGTGCGAGAAATTGCAAAAAGATTATATGTATCATACACAACTGAAAATCACGTAAGATATCTTGATTCGTTAAAAAGCTCGATATTTGGGCTCCGCATGAATTCACTAATATTTGCGATACTCTATTTCTTACTGTGATACGCATTTCAAACGAAATGCGATCGACCCATTTTTAAACGAATTATCATTAATGATGAAAAATGGATCGTCTACAGTAACATTTATCGAAAACGGTAATGGTCCAGGCATGATGAATCAGCACAAACCATATTGAAATCTAAACTGCATCAGAAAAAGATCATGCTGTCAATCTGGCGGGATTACAAAGGTGTTATTTATTTTTAGCTCCATTTTTAGATCAATCCATCTCGCACGGCTTTCGTAATACTGATGACGTAGCTAATTCGGAATTTGATATCGAAATTTTGAGAACTGAAACCTCTAATCTAGAGTAAAACCTTCTGTTATTCAGCTTCCATATCGGATAACTGCGCACTTTACCTTCTGTCTCTCTTTCCGTAATGATGCTATTTCGCTGTGCTTTCTCCCTATCGCAACAGCATCAAAATTGTAAATGCTCTTAATAGGCACGATCAGACCACCATGTAAATTGTGGTCACAAACGTCAGTTGAAATAAAAATTAATGTTTGAAATTACTCGGCTGCCAAGTTTCCTGGTCATTACGGATTCAACATTTTAACATTCTACGCAATCAGAATTTTTCCTTTCAATATGGATCTAAGCTATCTACGTGCTAGCCATCAATGTTGCCATGTCGTTTTCTCTCTTTAATCATAATGAGTCTCTTTTTCTATTTTTATCACAATGAGTCGACAGGATTTTATAGAATTTTAAAGTGAGTTAAAGAAATAAATCTTGTTTCCATGTTACAAGCCTCAAACGGAAATTGATTCCGTAACTGGATTTCGATAAAATGTCTACAAAAGTTAAATAAATGGGCCTGCTTATCTGGAAATCCAAAAGTTCTAAAGTTTAATGAAAAAAGTGTAGAATTTATTTCGGCCATCTGTACAATACTTAGAAGGGAAAAATTTAAATCATCAACGAATGAAAGCTTAAGAGACTGAGCATTACAGTTGGTTCAATGTCATCGATCTGTGTTTTATGTGCGACAGAAAATTATTTGCGTTCCCGCTTTACCTGATAGCATTTCGTCAGTCGAAAACTCAAAATTCTTATCTTTGTTTGAACTTACTCAGGTTTACATCCCAGTGAGACGAAATTATTAACTATGTCTCGGATTCTATATTTTGCGTTTGAATTTTGCTTAAAGATTCTGCAATTTGATTGTACTGTTTTGCAAAAATATAAAATTATAGCTCAAAAGATTTAACTTTTCATAATTATGTGTCATTAAATTAAGTATCGGATTTTAAGATATTTAAACTATTTTTAGAGAAGGATATTAAAGTAAATAACTATATATCTGAACTTATAGTAAACATTTTGAATTCTTGATAAGAATTTTAAAGTGAATGAAAAAATTTTGAAGAAGTGGTATAGAATATGATAAACAAATAGTGTTTTTGAGTCTTACTTTGATAAATATTCAGTGTTTTGATACAGAATAGTGTAATAACCTATAACAATATAAGCAATTGAAGATACTTTATAATTATAATAAGTAGTATGGAATTATGTTAATTAACTTTAAAATTTACGGATGATTATATGTTCAGATCAATTTTGAAGGCTCCCACATTTATTTGTCTCGTATATAATTTTTTGTTTATATGACTGAATGTGGTCAATTTTTTCATATAAATTTAAGGTTATAGCGCAGTTCAAAAAGGCCAGTTGCCTCTAAATAAGGAACGAAGGCATTTATAAATAACTGCCTGATCACTGCTTATCTATTGTTAAGTGTACACTAATTCGTTAATGTGGATTTGCTCATTAGATGGAAATGTTTGTATGAAGAGAAAGCTGTAGGGTCTTCCAGTTTGTACGAAATAAATCAATTAATTACGTCGATGAAAGCTAATTTTAGTAATATTATTTCGATTCACGTTTCGAATGGAAAAAGTAATTGCATTATAATATTTTGTAATTTCCTGAGATTTTGTAACGTAACTAGTAGATGTATTTAAAATTTTCATGTTTGAAACGTTTTAAAAGCCTACCTTAAACAGATATAAGTAAGAAGTTTTATTTATTTCCTTATTTTTTATTTATAAAATTATATGGTTTATATTATTGGTGTAAGAAAATGAAGAAGTCTTAAATTTAAATTTTTGTATATTTTTTTTATTTCAATTAATTCATATGAAAATTTTTATGGGCATGCAAAATTAAAAATTATAAATGCAAAATTTGATATTTAAACAATACTAAGAGCCAATTGCCTTTTTTAAGGAATGGAGGTTTTTAGATTCTGTTAAGCATCCCACAGGCATCAGGAAGTTGTAACGTTGATTCCCTTTGTAAGGACCTGCCCATTTTAATGAAAGTTATATTATTTTATTGTATTTTGTCACTGTTCTGCTATTAAATTCTCAAATGCATGTTACATTACTTTACAATTTTAAAAATGTAGATTGTTTAATATGTGTAAAATAATTAATTTTAATATAAATTTCATGAATATCTAAAAGAAAATTTTGATTTTATATTGACAACAACAATTTTTATGAAAGACTTTCAAGCTAAGGATTACAAAATATTATGATTATCATATTCAAGTAAAGATCTTACAGCTCAGTGGACAGTTATTTCTTGAAAAAATTAGGACACTCCTTACTTTACAGAAAAATGAACTTGCAAACTTTCAAAATTTCAATAGAATTTTCAAGTTGCATTTATTGTTAAAAATGATATATCTACAAGATTTTGTATTTAAAAAAATATTTAGATCAAAATTTAATTTTTTTTCCACGGTTCTATTTCCCTTGTTTCGTTAATGTTGTAATGTTTTTTTTAAATGGTTTTTCTCTTGCTAAGCCTTTTCATTCCTCATTTTTAATTTTGGTATTTCCTCTCTGTTCTAAAAGTCGTAATAAATTTTCTGGACTGCGTCATTTCTAGATTAGACCACCCCGTATGGCTTGCGTAATACTAATGACGTAGTTAATTCGGAACTTGATCTCAAAATTTTGAGAATTGAAACCTTTCTAACCTAAAGCAAAATCTTCTCTTATTGAGCTTCCATATTGGATAACTGCGCACTTCTGTCTCGTTTTTTGTAATGATGCTATTTCTCTGTCTCTCTTCCTTTCGCAATAATATCAAAATGTTCTTGAATAGGTACGATTAGAGCCCCGGGTGAATTGTGGCCACAAATGTTAATTAAAACATAAATGAATATTTAATTTTACTCGGCTGCCAAAATTTCCTACTCATTACGAATTTCAGCATTTTAGCATTCTACGCAATCAACATTCTACCTCCTCAATGTGGATCTACGTTCTAAGCTATCTACGTGTTACGCAATCAACATTGCTACGTCTTTTTCTCTTTTTTCATCGCATATATGTGCCTTTTTTAGGCTGCAGGTGTAAGTGTTACTTCCACTTCTGTCACACCGACTGTTTCGCAGTCTATTTCATAGTAGCGTTGCTTTTCGACGGGGCACAAGGTCTTTTATATATCTTTCGAATTAAACTCATATGACTAAAACTAGGGGGAAAACGTTTAGTAAATTTTGAATAAAACTATCGATATGAAGAATAATCAAGTCCTTCTTCTTCTGGCGCAAAGCAATTTTTTTGGTTCTGGAAAAAAAAAGGTGTGGCAGATTATCCTTGAAACTGATTTTAAATCCTTGAAAAATCCTTGAAATTGAAAAGTGTCCTTTAAAATTTATGCCAAACTAAAACTGCTATTTTGCGTGATCAAAATATTTTACTGGGGTGTTTTTTGCGATGTGTAAACCTATATGTTTAACTAAAGGAGTGATTTAATAGTAACAAAACATATTTATCCATAGTTCATATCTTACTTTTGTTTTATCAGTAAGAGTATCTTTATTTAATAAAGATCTTTCCCACATCTGATTTATCTGATTTTTTTAAACGCTCCCGCCATTCTTGCGAGATAATTTTAACGTCGAAAATTCCGAAGAATTACGAAGCTAGGAACAGAAATATCTCTTCTTGCTACCTAACGATGTGCCTTAAGTGTTCCGCCTCATATTAAAATACTTTTTTAATTTTTGTAGTATTAAGTGAAAACATTAAGAACACATAAATAAAATGACAGCTTTTTATTTAGCTCGAAAAAAGAATAATCAGTCTGCATAAATGGATATCCGAACATCTGATTTTCGGCAGAAAGCTATTGAATTTATAATGTTCCCAACTACATTGTCTATGCTGAACACAATGGAACCTATGGAACTGCATAGCGACTTATCGCTGAGTTCAATTGTGCTAGCGACACAGAGAAGGATTAAAATACCCTTTTATTCAATCAAAGAAATAATAATAGTCGGCCTGTTATCGGAACTACAATAAAGCCTCCACTCGACCTTCAAACTCAAGATAAAAAAAGACTAATATTAAAACTAAACTGATTTAACTGAAGCTATGCACTAATACCTAACGTAATCAATCGGCCCTTAATTTAATTGACCGGATAATATCAATAAGCAGCTAGCGTAACAACGAAATAGCCTGACGGGAAACACGCGGCACTAAGGACTCTTAAGCTCTTATGTTGAAGTAAGCTAAACTTTGCATTAAATACTCTTTTTATGTCATTTAGTGCTGTGTCGCGATACTGAAAACTCATTCTGGTGCGGAGTTGTAAGTGGGAAACAAGAATTTAAAGGCATTGGTTTCAAAATTAAAAATAACTGTTGTAAAATTAAAATAAATCTTAAAATTTAATAGCCAGCACAAATTTAACAGCCTACGTAGTAGTCAGTACTTTTTTAACAACCGGAAGGTCTCCGGTTCGATTCCACGAAGTAGAAAGGATGATTAGCTCTTTAAAATTCTAACCCACTGAGATAGCTGTTGCTTCTAAATATTTAAGAGCTATCGAAATTTTGCTAATGCAGATTTTTAAAAAATGAATCACAGCTGAAATTTCTGCTAGTAAGGTAGATATCATATCAAAATTTCTTGATTTCCCTGATGCTTTTCCTGATGTTCGTTTAAAAAGAAGAAAGTTGTATGCTATTAGGAAAACAATGGCATAATGGTATGTAGATGCGTATACATTCGAGGTGTAGGAAGAAGAACAAACTGACACTCTCTTTTGTCTTCTTCAAAGTTAAAATCCAGCTTCTTCCTTCTCGTACATTAGCATATCAATTCATTCCTTTTTTTTTTGCTTCTGAACATCTTTCCCACATTAGAATAAAATTAACGCTAGGAGAAAAGCTAAAAAAAGTCTAAGTGAGTTTTTGAGGAAACAGAAAAATTACTTTGTATTAAGACTCTCTTCCTTTCACCCCATTTCCCTTTTTCTTAATCCCAGACTGCACAGAAGCAAACCTTCGTGCTTTGCCTTAAACAATTTTCTGGAAGATATTTACATAAAATATGCAAAGGTAACGCTCATAAAAAACGCATTCGTAAAAAAATTAACACACGCAAACGTTTAAGGGGACTGTCTGTTATCCCTCCCCGAAAGAAAGAAAAGACAGAAGTAGAAATCATTTGCTTACACAACGACAACCTAAGAATCGCACACCTATTCTCATTAGCCAACTCGCAAATTTCCGCGTGAATAAAAAACATTGTATTAATAAATACGATGCACTTTTTTTCACTCTTAGAAAAGTCCAGTGGCTTGGTTTAATTACAATTAAGTGCATTTCTTTAACAAGAAGCCCACATTTTCATGGAAAGCAGATATTTGCGATCTTTATTTTATCCTTTTTTTCCCTCTCCTACTTCGAAAGGTTTATTAATTTGCTGAATTTCTGAAGTTACCGCTACTAAAGAAGGAAGCGAAAAAAACGAGGATTACTTTTCTCGGTGAAGTGCTCTTTATTTCACAGAAAAAGGCAACTCACAAACCTCTAATGAGCTCATTTTAATCACTTTCTAATTAAAGCTCGCGTGAACAACAACGCCTGCAAGAACGCAGGAAATAAATTCTGGTGAAGGAGGAGTTTAATAACATCGAAAGGGAAGATTAAAGGTAGCGATGAATCCTGCAGAAAGGGTATTCTATTTTGAGAGTCAATAAAAAGTAATTTTAATCCCGTATCAAGCAGGACGTCATTTGCTGTGATCTAACGCTTAAGCAGATTTAGGCTTAACAATCCTTCACATTCCTTCATCTAACTGGCATTTACAAACTTGAAAACAACTTTTGGAGTAAAACTCTTTGAAGAATATTTTAATCTAATAAAATTAAATGCTATAAAAGTCATCTCTTGATATCTCTGATTGTCATGGTATTCAGCCAAATTTGTTTTTATGAAGGGCGGGGTTAAGCTTTAAATTTATACCTGGCGAGCAGAAGTTTTGATGCATGGCTAAGTCCTAGGTAAACTATAAAAGAATGTGATTGCATCTTTCTAGAGAAAAGTAATCCTCACCAATTTTTTAAGCCCAAAGGGCGTTAGCCCAGAAGGCCTATTAATTTCATTTTGGCATTTTGCTTTGGTTGACTATAAATGTCGGTTCATTTTTCAAATTGTTAAAAAACAAATATTAGAGCCCTGCGTTATATTTAAAGGAATAAAATAATGAATAAACTGCTAAATACATGTAAGTTTCTAGCATTGTGATAAAAACACATTACCTAGAGCCATCAAATTTTGAATAGCGTAACTCTCCATCGAATATATCCCTAATTTGGAATTTGGATTTGTTTTATTACCGATTTCATATTTTGTAACACGCTAACGAATTTTTGATTAACAAACTTAACGATTTCAAAGCAAGGAATGGCAAACACTGTACGAAAAAAAAACATTTTTATCTCCAGCGCGCTAGACTGTATATCGCAAATTCTAAAGATATGCACATTTTAAACTTTTCTTCCGATATTGCTGTTGAATTGAATTTTATAGTTCACTTGCGAAGAATATGATATTTAATAAATAAAGGTAACACACGAAACGTTAAAAAAGTCCCTTTGGGCGTAATGTAAAATCTGAAAGCTTTAATTTTTTTTACGGCGGGCACTAACACTAGCCACTTTCAGTCTTGCGCCGTTACAAAGGCCGGAAACGGTGGTCATTTTATTATGGAGGCACCTATAGGCGGTCACCTCATCCAAAACTTGTAGGCATGGAATTCGCAAGTGCTCTTGAATTTCAAGCCCTATGGATTTCGAACGTTGATAGAAACAAAGAAAAAGTAGCGAAAACCTCGAAATCTGCCCTTGAGAAAAGCTTAAGGAAACGCTACTAAATTAGCATTTAGGAAATTATAACCTAAGTTTTAACAGTAAAGATAAATACCTTCCTTATGCCTCATTATTCAAACTTTTCCGCATTTAAAGAGTAAGAATAAACAACAACAGAATTATACAAATATGGACTCAATTTACGTAGTTGTAAATTACTCGCAATCTGCTTGTAAATAACCAAATAGCGTATACGAATAGAATAACTAGAAATAGACCGCAAGAGCTTTTCGTAAGCAGTCGGTTATGAACACATGCAATGGTCTTGCAGTCGCAATTCTGACTAGTACATTTACACCAAATTGTGTAAATGGATATCTTCTCAGTGAAAAATATGTTGTTATTAATTCCTTCTTTATTTTGCAGAATTTTCAAGAAACTAAGAATTAATAAATGAACTAAAGATTTTGATCATAAATTTTAAAAAATTAATTTAAAACCTAAAAAAAACTAAATAAATGATTAAAGCGCTTTCTTTAGTGCTCACAGACACAAGCCTTTCTATCTAACACGCTTCCGGACAAGTCTAAATCATTTTGTAAAGTGCCAACTGGGGTCGCGCTATCCTTTGTTGAGTATTTAACATTAAATTCAAATAAAAATGATTTCTAGCATCTGAAAAAGTAATATTCTAGCAAAATTAATGTAAAATTAAATTTAGAAAGTAAAAATTTTTAAAATGAATTTAATGAAATTTAATGTTCTAAAGAATCAGGCTATCAATATTACAAATGTAATGAACGTTTACTCTTGCTATGAACAATTATTTTAACATTAGCTTTTCTAAAAACATTTAATTATTAAAACAAAACTGGTGTTTGTTCTGTTACTATTTTTGCGATCCTTAAAACAATAAAATTCGATGTACGTTACTGAGTGGTGAGCATGATGCGGTTGTTTTGAAAAGTCTCGAATGATATTCAATGTGAATAATATTCAAGTGAACAATAAATGATAAGTTAACTCTCGCTTTTGTAAAAGCATCTTAAATATTTATGTACAGATGAACGCATGAATCGATTAAGCTCTTCCTTTTCCTTCGTCGTTATTGTTTTAAACATTGCAGTAGTAGATAAGTTTAGTCCAGATTTAAACAAGCGATAGTTTTGTCTGCAAAATTTGCTATGTTCAAGGAACTCCTAATAATGTGAATAAATATTTATAAAGCAAATTATCATTGTCTGGTGCTAATTTAATATTTAATTTAGATTCATTTTAATTTCAAATTTCTGAAAGTTTTCAGATCTGCATTCTCATTTTCCTCACATCGAGTAGGGTATTTAGTGAATGATTAAATGCGTTTCACAATGCGGTTTCTGAAACAATCAGCAACACAGCCTTCAGGCTATCAGGCTATAGCGATGAAGACAGCGTCACGACAAAACACTAAAGCACAGCTACCGAATCCGTCGATCGCTCTCGGAGCTCAACACCCTCAAGATAAAACTCGCCGATACACAGACGATGCTCTCACGATTAATGCTTCTCCGCGGAGATGCAGGGTTTATATAGGGTTTGGCTGCCTTCGAAAACATTCTGGGCCAAACCGGTAAGAATTCGTTCCAGAATGTTCTCCTTCCGTCTATGGTATATTGCCAATTTTGACGCCAAATATCGCCAAGCGGGCGGTTTTCTGTCCAGTCTGGCAACCCTATCTATCCTCGCCATTTTCTGGAAACCCTAAACCCGCTTCGCAGGGAAGCTTCGGCCAGCTGGGCATTAAGCCGCAATGTGTATCATTTATTCCGGCGTATAATGCACACTTTTAATGCAGAAAATAAGATCGAAATTTACGAGTAGGCGTTATACTGCAGAAATAAAAGTGATAGATACAAAAATAAAGCAAAGAAGATCATGCAAAAATTAGATCTCTACGTGTACCTAAATGACGTTTCTGGCGACTTAATAGGACTCAGTTCGTAACACTTTCTTCTAGAATAGGCCAATTCTTTACTTATTTACGCAAAGCATATTTATTCTTCGCCATATTAATTATTGTGATTTCATTTCTCTTCCATTTATATATGGAGCTTTCACCAACACCAGACTTTACTTTCTGCAGCATGATTTCCATTTTTCCCGCAAACTGAATGACTTCGCATTGGAAATCAGCACTAAGTTATTTGATTTAGCAGGAGCCGTATTTACTACTAAAAGGAACACTAGATCAACTATATTTCAACAAAAGCAAAAATGTGGTTTACCTTGTGGCAAAAATGTGGTAAGCCTTGGTAATTCACTTTAATATCACGGCTTCAAATGACTACAAAAAGAGAAAGCATTTGACTCCGAACACCGCAAATTTATTCAGGTCCGAAGTACATTTTCGTATCTCATATTATGTCCGCTTTTTCTCCATGCCCTAGAAGAACATTCTCGTGCATAACTGCATTGAATACAACCTACCCTCCTTGCAGAATTATTTACTCCCTCAAGGTTTCCCTCTCACTATATTAGTCCCGTTTATCACTTGTCATTTCAGTATACCATTGTTCAACAACCCGCGAAAATTTTTCAAATGAATGACCTCAAAAGATAACAGCATTGAACTTGCTATGTTTCAGGTTTCTTCGTAAAAAATGGGTGCGCGTTATGCGGTGACTGCCCCTAAAATTTAACAAGTGTAGTTTGAAATTATAGGTGCATGTTATATGCGGGTCCGTGACACTTAGCCGACAACCACTTAGCCGACGGGACACTTAACCGACACTAGTTAGCAGACAAGACATTTAGCCGACACGGACGCTTAGCCGACATGGACACTTAGCCGACAGGACATTTAGCCGACACGGACAGTTAGCCGACAGGACATTTAGGTACGAGACACTGAACTGTCAAGCCATTTAGTCAACAGGACACTAAGCCGACAGTGACGTTTAGCTGGCACGTAGCCAAATTGAAAAAGTGTTGAAATTTCTCGTCAGGGAATATGATTTAATTTTCGAAAGGAAAAAATAATTTTTCACTTATGTCACGACGGTCACTTAGTTGCATTTTAATATTGTATCTGCAGAAATTGATCGTAAAGCTTCTTCATTTAATCAACTGGGTTTAAATTCTATGTATATTTTTACAGTGTACTAAAATATGTGCCATCCAATTTCGGTAAATCATACTCAAAAGGCTTTCCGCACGACCTTAACCACGGCCAACTGGAAGAACACACTACTAACCACGGCCATAAATTCACGAAGGTCATACCTTAGCACGATTCAAATCATTTAGTAGGCGCGGGTAGAAAATAAGAGTTGAATATCAGCAGCATATGAAGAGTGAAAAAAGTAGTTTCTGCTGAAATGTATTCAGTTCTGAATAAAACAAAACTTTAAAGAATATTTGAATTCTAAATTAAACATTATGCAACAGTTTAGTGTTATAAACATTAACGTAAGTAAGTTTTTTAAGCGAGAGGCGTGGTCAATAAAATATTACAGAATCGCGCTTTTAATTTCATACAAATTTGAAAGCATTAAGAACAGCCAGATTGGAAAATTAATATCATTAAGTAAACAAGAAAAATTACTAATGATGTGAAAGTGTTCAAAAGGACCCAGTTGATTAAATGAAGAAGCTTTACGGATAATTTTTGAAGATCCCATATTAAAATGTAATTAAGTGACAGCCGTATTTAGGTTAAAAAAATCTTTCTTCCTTTCGAAATTTAATTCATATTCCCTGACGAGAAATTTCAGCGCTTTTTTAATTTGGCCAATATACACCAAACTACACGATAAATATCACACAATGCTAAATTAACACAATAATTATAACCACATATAAGATCTTTAAGAATCGAAAAATGAATTTTACTGATAGTGAAAATATTACTTAAATATTGAACTTACGAATAAGTCTAGAAATTTCGTAATTCGTAGTAAGATTAAATAATTAGTTCGTACGTGTGAGCTAAAACGTCACTGTCGGCTTAGTATCCTGTTGAGTAAATGTCTTGACAGTTAAGTGTTCCGTAGCTAAATGTTCTGACGGGAACTCTCTGTCTTGGACAAATGTCCTGTCGGCTAACTGTCCGTGTCGGCTAAATGTCCTGTCGGCTAACTGTCCGTGTCGGCTAAATGACCTGTCGGCTAAGTGTCCGTGTCGGTTAAATGTCCTGCATGTCGGTTAAGTGTCCCTGTCGGCTAAATGTCTTGTCGGCTAACTGGTGTCGGTTAAGTGTCCCGTCGGCTAAGTGTCCGCGACCGGTTATATGCCTATTTTTAATGCGTAGTCGTGTTGGCTGAGTAGACAGACGAATAAATGACGCCGATACGAATGAATTTTGAAGAAGTCCTAATTTTTATTTCACGCATATAAAACCCTCTTAGTATATATTTGTCCAAACACACTTAAATATAGTAAATCCTGTCTATACTGGTTTAAAATTAAGACGTAAACACCTGAGAGCGAAGCGACAGGGCGTAAATTAGCAGTGGCGAAGCTAGGGAAACGAATGCAGCAGAATAAAGACATAATTGATGATGATCGTTGATCGTTTATTTACTTCTGGTACACAACTACAAAAGAGAGTTTTAACCAGTATATTGCATATTAATAACATATTAACATTTGCTTGATTTGAAAAAATATGGTGTACGCTAGTACATCGTCGCACGGAGGCGGAATAAAGAAGATGAAAGTTTATGAATATAGGTAAAGTACACAATAAACAGTCAAAATATCGATGTGCGATGCGTTGAATCATGGAGGAAAGCTTAGGAAGGAGCACGTGACTTTTTAAAGTTGCTTTAATGGAATTGTAGTAAACTAAAATTCGAAGTCGATATTCGAAAAATAATCGAAGGTAGCAATTCCAACTTCGAGTTTGTCTATAATGGACTTTGCAGATTTAAATTTTACGAAAAATTCTTGGTTTTTTGCATGTGAGTTTTTATCCAGGTGAAAAAGGATATATAATTTTCTTTTCTGGTTCTTGCGTTTTCTTGAACCGAGTTGAAGAGGTGTCTATGATGTTTTGTTTTTTTGTGTTGGGTAAGGCAGGAATTCTGATTTCGCAAGTCGGAAATTATTTCTTTCTGAAGCTTCGTTTTTAGCTTTGGCTGCTTCTATGGCTTTAAGGATATTTTAGGGTGTTTAACGCAACCTTTGTATGTAGAAACATAATTTGCACTACAGAGGGTACAAGTTGCAGGCCTTTGATCCTCTTTTTTCTGAGTTACACGTGTATGTTTCGAGTTGCTTTGCACATAATGCATCGTGCTGTATAGTGACAAAGTTCTCGTCTGTGCCCGTATCTTTGACACTTATGGCACTGCACGGGCCCAGATTTAAATTTGTATGTGGCGATGAATACATCTAAACCACGAAGTTTTTTAATTTTGTAGATTCGTTTACCTTCTAAGGAACGCTTGCACTCAACTTGGAAAAGTGACAATTTAACTAGGTTTCCTTCTCTTACAGAAGCGAGTTGACGTACTTTTAAAATGGGGATTTCCTTTTTAATTAGCTCCTGTATGATAACATAATGCTTCTTTTTTTTCAGCAGGAACTTTGTAATTGATAGTAAGTTTAAATAACTATTGGGTACGTGACGTAATAAGTATTAGGTACGTCGTTGTCGGCTAAATGTCCTGTCAATCAAAATTACTAGTCACTTACACGTCTTATAACTAAATGTGCAGTCGATTAACTGTCTCTGTAGGTTAAATGTACTGTCGGCTAAATGTCCTTTCGACTAACTGTCCTTGTCGGTTGAATGTCCTGTCGGCTAAGTGTTCTTGTCGGCTAACTGTCCGTGACGCCTAAATATGTGTGTCGGCTAAATGACCTGTCGGCTAACAGCTGTCGTTTAAGTGTCTTGTCGACTATATAGTTGCCGTCTGAGTTTCACAGATCCAACCATTTGTGTCCAGCCATTAACTGACGCCATTTAATTTATCATTTAAAAACTTTTGGCGAGCCACAATTATATATTGCAGTTCTAATATATTAATAATAAACGTCTATAATATAAAAACAATAAAATTGTGTGGTATAGTATGTTAAAGAAAAATGTAATCATGTATTACTATTTATTAAAAATTCAGTAAGATGAAAACTAAATACAGGAAGAGCATATCTTAATGTGAAACCCGACACCTGACACTGCGCGTCTTCTGAGAGTTTATTGTACTTTGTTACAAGCCATGTTATGGCTAAATTCATACAGTCCTTCGGATGTTCGTTTGTTATCCTGGATCTGAAATTTGATTTTAACAAGTTCATTGTAAAAAAATCACTTTCGCAATGGTAAGTTGAGTTTAAAGTTTGATAAACTTCTTTTAAGAGTGAATATTTTTTTTTCATCTATGAGTACCCAACATTCTGTTTGCAATATTCTTCTTTTCAATTGCAGATCAGACTAAAATTCAGTTATTTTCATTTTTATATCAGTAGAGTTTGTATTACACTTTCAATCTATTTTATTTTATCATACTTGCAAGCTATTTTATTTTATTATATTTGCAGATGAAATTGAAATAAATGAAGCAATGGGATAAAATTTACAAAAATCAGGAAATCTAACTTCCAAATTATTTTTAATCTTGACAAGATTTTCAGAATATTTAATTGCTTCAATTTTCTTATATTTCTTGATGTAGTCCTCCAAATTCGTAAAGTGGCAAAATTTAGATTCATTTGCAGTTAAAAATCACTTTCCAAAGTTAAAAAGTTATTCTTCATTTTTCGGAAGTTACATTCCATTCATTTATGAAAATTATTACATATTTTCCAAAAATTTAATTATGAATTAAATTCGTTTTGAGCTTCCTATTAAAAATAGTCTTTTGTTTGGCCCGAAATTTAAGATAAATTTTTTCGTTTGGGTTGTTATGTCTGTAAGAAACGCTAAATCAGATAACCAGCTATGATCACTAAGTTTCTAAAAATTGTTTCTGGATTCTAAAAATTGTTTTGTCTCTAGAAAAATCTCTAAAAATCGTTGCAGGACTTTTTCCTTACTAAGCCATTTAATTTCAAAATATAACAGTAAAGTTCCATATTTAGCATCAAGTTCATCAGTCAGTACTTTGAACAATATATTCTGAAATGGAATTTACAATTAATGCTCGGAGTCTTATAACACTGACAAACAGGCGTGCTATATATTGTGAATGATTAAGCACTTGATAATGAGAAAAGAAACGGCGGCTTTACTTTCTTCTCAATGGCGCCTCCTGTCATAGTTTCCAGAAAGATAAGCTCTACTTCTTCTATCATTATTTTATTATTTTTCTTTAGTTACGACATAAGCGTCCTAAATTCTTTTAAGTTCTTAGAAGATCACACCTGAAAGACGACGGAAAGCAAATTCTACCGCAAGTCGTTTTGAATTGCATTCTGTGATTATTGGTTCCGTCTATGCAGGTGCATATTTTTTGCAACAGTAATTTGCTGTTAAAATCTCCGTAATTTGCAAACGTAGATTGTTAAAAGATAATATATTCCCAATTTACGGTCACATTTACATCAAACATTTACTTTGAAACATTTTACTTTACAAACATTTTACTGAAATTAGTTTGAAAATTAGAAAAAGGAAATAAAAATGTAAGCTCTTTAATGGGCTTTTCTAAGTAAAGTATGTTACAGAAATATTTAGATGTTTTATGTTATTAGAATATTTCTTACATTAAGATGAAGTTATTCAAATCTTTCAGAAGAAATATCAAATTATTTTCTCTTCTAAAAAGCATTTAAAGAATCTACATTCCTTTGAATTACAAGAGTCAATTTATTTTTCGCTCTTAAAGAAATACCACAAATAACCAAAATGTCTACTTTAAAAAAGAAGGAAAGTACACCATAAATTATTAGATGGAGATTTGTAAAATTCCACATTAATTGTCACTTCATCTAATTACTCTTCTTCACATTACCAAAGTAAGGAAAAGTGGTATCCTGAAGCACAATTTAAGATCGACATAATTCACGAATACTGTTAGGTAAACATAACAAATCACTTTTCTTCTTGTTCGAGAAAAAGACTAAGGAGAATGGAAAAGGAAAAAAAATCAAATCGCGTTATTTGAGGACTTGCTAAATAAACAAGCATTTCAAATTGTTTGCATTTTATTATTTGTTCAGAAGTTTCTTTCTTTACCTTCTACAAAATAAATGAGAAAATCTGTTGGGTTTTTTTTCCTCCTTTGTTTATTTTATGACAAATTAATTCCGTGGGATAAAAACTAAGGAAAATGAAAGTTTCCTAAGAAGATCTTAAATCCCTTTTGTTTCGTTAAGAAAATAAATTAATCTAAAATTAAAGAACAGTTACAGAAAAGGTATTCTGCCCTGTTATTTGCTTGCAGGAAACGTTTTCGAAAATGAGTATTAAAAAAACCTCTTTCTCAAAGAAAGCATTTTAAATTTGTTACTTCTTTCTGTAAAAAGTAATTTAGTTACTTCAGTAACAATTAACTCGTAAAAGCTATGCAATGGGGTTATAAGAAGGTTTAAGAAGTTAAACGAAGTTAGTCATTCTGCTGAACTTAGTGAAGAATCTGTAAGTTTGGTAAAGGGTCTAACTTGAGTAATCGGAGTCTGATTTGAGTTTACCTACAAACGGCGTTTTTACTTGAAGTATCAAAAACGTATTTAGCATTAATGCTTAAAACGTGTCTTTCAGATTACGATAAAAATAACTGAAGCGTGTCTTCCCGAAAACTGGATTTTCTCAAAACATTTCCCTTTTATTTATTAATAATTTAATATTAAAAATCTGAATGTATCGCTTAATACTAAGTAAGTAATACTATTTATAAATATTAATTAACAAAATTCAGAAGCAAATGTAAATAATAAACAACTACCGCTCTCTCATCTCATGATAGTTCTTTAGAGAAAATATATTCCTATTTTCTTATACACATATTTTTATTATTATAGTCTCTTTTAACAAATATTTTGATACGTTCTCTTTGCTTTTTGAATTTCCTATATCTATTTGTCCTATTTAGAATAACCTTCTGGCAATACCTTCTGCAGTACTTCCTGGCATAACTTTTAATCTTTAATATGCATTCTTCAACTAGGTTGTTTCGATTTGTTACATTTATAAGTTTCGTGTATTTTAAGTTAGTACGATTCACAAACTAAACCTTAAAGCCAAATGATAGCAGTTAAAAGTCGAATAAAGTTACCTTTATACGACTGTTAGTCTTGAAGATAATCACTATCGTATCCGTCGGAATGAGAGGGTTCTGCACTTAAATTTTCACTGATTTAAAGAGTTTTTCATTGCTGAAGATTAAATGATGTGTTGGCAGCGTTTGGTTTGAAATAACAATTCTGCCGATACTCCCACATCATCATTTAGAAGATTTTAATGCGTTTTATACTGATTTATAGGAGGACACAAAATATCCCGTTGAATATGGCATTATTATTTGGGGATGTTTCACAATGTGAGAGAACTGATGAAAAATATATTCATGGTACTTTTGCCTAATCATGATGCTTCCAAGTTTATAGGCAAACTATATTCCGAATTTTTATTTTACTAGCGGTGTTGCTGTAGGAAATAAAATTATTGGGAGTTCAAAAGATCAAAAATTGCAAATGCTTCATTTTTAAGTAAAATTATCTTGATATGGAAGTGAACAAAGAGGACAAAAAAAAGAATATAAAAAATAATAATAACAAAATCTTAAAGGTTTCAGATTTTAAATTACATCCGAAGAGGCGTTTTTAAAGTTTTGTGTGTTACCTTTATTTATTAAATATCATGTTCTTCGCACTTAAACTATAAAATTCAGTTCAAGAGCAATATGGCAGAATAATTTTGAAATGAGTATATCTTTAGAATTTCTGAGACACAGTTCCGCGGGCTTTAGATAAAAAGGGTTTTTTTCGTAGAGTGTTGCCATTGCTCGCTTTTAAATCGTTTGAGTTTGTTCATCAAAAATTCGTTGGAAGAAGTTTTACAAAATATGAAATAGATAGTAAAACAAATTCCAAATTCGGGCTTCCAGATGCGCATATTCGGGTGGACACGTACGTTATTCAAATTTGGATGGTTCTAGGTGCCGTTGTTTTATCCCATTTGGAGATACATATATGCATACATAAATTTATGCAAATTCCTCTTTATTTAATTTCTTTAAATATAATACAGGGCTGCAATAATTTGCGGCAACAGTTTGAAAAGTGATTCAGACTTTTGTAAGGTTTATGATGCGTTCTCTAACAGTTATTTTAAGTTTTGTATCTTTCCTATCTTATTCTAATTTCAGCTTACAATTTCCTGCCAGAATGTGAATTCAGAAACGCAGAGAATGCAAATAAGAATGAGCACTATATTGGCCATATCTAGGCCCTTGCTAGGCTTCGCCGATTCAATTAATACTTAGGGGCCAACTAGTTAGATTGTGATAGCTTCGGCTATATTATTTAAGAACTTTAGTTAAGTTAATTTTAGTTCAAATTATTAGTATTTAAGTTCAAGCCCGAGTGGTGGCTTTATTGTAAAGTTCCAAGCCGGAACTGATTGTAAATATACTGGATAATAAAGGGTTTGACACCTTCTCAAGTCTCACTTGTTCTGTTCACACTTAAGCGATTATTCGCTTGTAAAGTGTTCGTGAGGTTCTAAGTAAGAACTTAAGATTTAAAGAGTTAAACCCTACACTTTTAACGTTTTCAACGCAAAATCGCAAGACCAAAACAATAGTCCTTCAGGGGCAAAGCCCCTTTGAACGCATAAAAGTACTTTATTTGATTTTCATTTCATTTGATAGTTAATTGCTGGCTTCCGAAAATGCCAAGAAATGTCGAAAAACCGAACAAGTTCTGTAAACGCAGGAGAAAGAAGAGAATCAAATATGGCACCATAGACCTTTTTTGTAATCCTGTAAGTAAATTCCGCTTCCTGAGTTCAAGATAAGTAATCGCAATGGTAAATTTCGCCCCAATAGATTTCAAGATTTTTTTTGGGGGGGGAGGTATTATTATTAATATTTATTTTTTAGTCTTCTTAATATTTTTTACGCGTAATGTTTAAAGGTGGTCATTCTTTTCTAGGAAACTATGTTTCGATTTATCATTTCCATTAAAAATTTTATAAGATTTTCAATCGACAAAAATTTTCCTTTCCTAGCATTGTTGAAGTTTAAATTTGAAATATTTCGTTAATGTATGTAAGATATAATTGCACTCATTTATTTCCATTTATATATATTCTAAAATCTCCTTCGTAATAAATAAATAATACGATTCATAGACATAAATTTACAAAATTCAAAAGCAAAAGTAAATAAAAAATTTTATCTTCGTAATAATAATAATTTAAATAATAAATTTCATCTTTGTATGTTTGTAAAGTAAATAAAAATTGTCTTTTCATTTCAAGATAATCTTTCATGGAAAAGGTTTTTTTTTCATATATATGTGTTACTTATTATACTTTCTGTTAAAAATTATTCTGAAATTAAAAAGTGATTTAAATTTCCTTCATTTTTTTTCATATATTCGAAAGGATGAAAAGAAAAGAGAAGACCGTTCCTGGGAGCGGAATTAACGAATAGGAGACTGTGATGATCCTTAGCGCAGGGTGTAGTCAGGAGTTTGGTTACGTCCTCCCGAAAACATCAATCTGATAATTCAGTAACATTAAATAATTTACGGAAATTATCCTACTTTTTCTCTACTGCGAAGTTAGTTTCATTTTATACTTTGGGTACATGGCTGTAATGTTTATTTGAATTTTCAGAAAAATCGATAGCTTTAAAAATAGAAAAAGAAAATATTCTTTTCTTGAAAATGTTGTTACAGAAATTTGCAACTCTGTCTCTCTGGTTAGATCCAGTTTTCAGTCACCACGAATGGGTTATCTGCATGTATGTTAACTTAATTTTATCCACATGAAACTTTAATACGAGTACTTAAAAATTCTCCAACAAAAAATCGCATATCTTAGGTCAGCAGTCTTTGTACGATTTCTATATTCATTTACATAAGCAAATAAACATTTTTAATTTCCTTTTTTACGATTATAAACTACTTAAATTAATCTACCGAATAAAATGCGCCAGTTACTTGTCAGCCTGTGTGAGAATTAACTACTAACCGTGCTTTGAAATAATGTAACGGTGCAGGTATAGAAACTATGCGATGTCCTTCTGTCTTTTTTTTTATTATAATTTTTAGAAAGTTCCTTTTATTCAACACTGTTAGAGATATTTACTCTTGAAAGCTCTTTGGTGTCCACAATATAATTAGAAGATGAATTTATGATTTCTTTTGATTTTTCGTAATAGAACCTAACGGAAAGAAAGGTTACTTAAAAATAAAGCGTAATAAGAAGAAGTACGGGGAATAAAATTTGTCTTTTTTTCATAATGGCTGGAAATAGATACAAATTGTATTATTACAGAAATTCGAGAGCTAAAAGTATTTATTTATATTTATTTGGAAATAGAAACATATTTTGTATTACACAAATTCGATTGTTAAAAATACTTATTTACATTTATTGGGAAATATTTCACATTTTGTTATACTTTCTGTGTCAGTGTGTGTGTGTGTGTGTAATGGGATGATTTGAGAATAACTTTATTTTAAACAATCAAAATTATTTTAACATAAACAAATTTAAAAAAAAATAAAACAACTCAGAAAAAATCTTAATAAACATAACTAACTAGAAAAAAGATAAAATTATCAGTAAAGTTTAACTAGCAATAATAAATGAATTAATGAACTGCG
>KK115031.1:23420-36122 GCA_000611955.2 Stegodyphus mimosarum | reverse complement strand
TTGTTTACATCAAAGAATCTATTATATTTTAGGTCTATTTTACTTGTTTGTTTATGCTCGATAGCAAGAAGCGAAACATAATTCAATCGTGCTTTTCCAGTCGTGTTTCTTCTTTAAGCTTTAACGATTTTTAGCTCTGAAAGCAATTTTTCTACCATAGGAACAATCACAGGAATCGTTAAAAAAAAGAAAGTTTACAATTGTATACATTTTTTTAAATATCGATTTCTTATCAACAGTATTTTTTAACATTAAGTTCCCAAATTCTTGAATAGCTATATTTTAAGATCATCTTTATACTACTGTAGTGAGTTTCTACTGTAAATTCTGGCTGCAATATTTCAGAATAAATAGCAACTAAAAATCTACTATTTAAAATGGTTTCAAAGGGGATTAGTTTCATTACACCTGTACGTACGTATGTTATACATGAATGTATGTACGTATCTTACATGACTCAAAAACGATTACCCATAGAACCTTGAAAGTTTGCACATGGAACAGCTATAAATCTTATAGTTAACTTCTTGTAAGACTTCCTTTAAGATCAATCGCATTTTGTCTTAAAAAGAACTTGCAAAATTCACCAGAAGCTTTCCCCGCTTATATTAAATACTACTACACGATTGGAACGAGATTATTTAGCCAAGAGCTAGCCAAATGCATAGCTTTAGAAGAATACCTCCCTTTTGTTTTCCTTACACCAAGTACTTCTTTCCACCCATCAGTTTTAAACAATTGTTAAATATTTCTCTTTATGGTAGCATTGTCCGTCCGAGTTCAAGAATTTAGGCAAACCGCTTTTACATGTGCATTACTGATAAGTAAATTCACGCCATTTTGAGGCGAGCCACACGGGCTACAAGCGTAAGTTCTTTTTAAGTTAATAATACTTTTATGTTTCATTTTGTATACTTAGTTTAAATTTGCAGCATCAAAAAAGATTAAGATTTCATTTATACTTATATCAGAAGCTATAGTTTTTAAAAGTAAAAATAAGATTACGAGACAGCCCTTTTTAATGTGAGTTTGACTATTCATAAAATGTTTCATAACTTATATTTTAGAGACATAAGCTTTTTTTCGAAGCAGGAGGTGTGAAAAACGTACAGTACCGTCGCCGGGACTCAAATCTGAACCTCTCGAATGCGCGCCGAGTGTGCTACCGTTACAAGAAGAAAATATGCAGAAAGGAAGGAGAAAAATACCTTCCATACTTCGCGTGGCCGGTTATGACCATAAGAACTAACTTGTTTGGTTAGTTGAGTCGGACTGCGCCCACTTCTGGTACCTTCTATACTCCCTCTTTTAAAGAGCGACTGGGGACTAGACCATTTGCGAAACCCTGGTGGTGAAGAATCATCGTCCACCACCTTTCAGTTCGAGCGCCACTGTCATTTTAGAATCTGTGGAAACAAGAAAACCTGAGAAATGAGCAGTGCCTAGTCAGAACTCGAACATGGACCTCTCGAATACGCGCCGAGTGTTCTACCATTACACCACGAAGGCATGCAGAAAGGAGGGAGAAAATACCTTATAATATCAATAACGTTTTAAGAGTTTTTATGTACAGTTATACTCATTTTTCTTTCACTATATTGTAATTTTGTAATTTCTCTGTCTTAATTTTATTTTGTTTATCTTGTACATCTTTAGTTTAATTAAAGTTTTTTTTAATTTTTACTGTAATTAAATTTTAATTCAAATAGTAGAGATAGCATTTCGGGGAAGCTCTTAAAAACGTAAGACTATCTGAGAAATAATTTTTCAGAAAGGAAATTAATTTACAATGGTTTAGAATTTTGCAGAGTCGAGAGGAAGTAACCATCTTGTTCAACTCTCTTTAATGACCCGGTTTATGGTTTTAAATACTTACCCCTTGAAGCGTTCTGTTTGAAACATTAACTAGGGGTGATAATTTATTACTTTTTCATTGCTTCTTTAATTTTAATGATAATACAACCGTTTTAACAAGTTTTAACTTCATATACAAAAAGCTTAGTTTGCCATCTTTGACTTAGCTTAGTTGACATCTCATTCTAAATTTTCACTTTTACTGTTAAGACAACTTAAATGTACCTACGTTTTTCCTCAGATAGAATACTCAAAATATCTATTCCTTTTGAACTTATATACAAGATCAAAATATCATCGTTACCCCCTTGCCCGGCTTAGAAGTTCTAAAAGTCTTTATTTTCGCTGTAGGTTGTCGTCGTCATATGCTTCCAGTTACAGAAGTGTTTTAAATAATGAAAATAATCATATTTTGGCAATGTCAAATTTAAGAAAACATTCGGACAAATTATGCAATCTAACTTTTAATGGGGCCTCACGGTTTCTATGCTTATATTTGAGAAATTTTTATACTCTTGATAAAAAAAAATAAAATTATGAGGAGTTAGACTCCCGTATGGCACAAATTGACCGGTATATTTAATTTCAAAATTTGAAATTTTTGATGTCCTTTTCAACTTGCTAAGGGTCCGGTTATTCAAGTTAGAATAATTCGAGATAATAAATTTAAATGAATGAAACAGAAAATGTGTATAATTTAATAGGACGTGCAAGGCCGTCATATGATGTTCACATCAGATTTTTTTCTTTTCGTTTCTGGGCGCCACTCTTTTGCCTTCTTTTATCTATTTTAACAAATAATATATATATATATATATATATATAATACTTTATCAATTGCTATAATTATTTTGATATTTCTTACCTTCAGAGTTTATTTTCCAACCGACAACTAATAAAGCAGTCGTTAAGTGTTTGCAAAATGTAAAGGACGAAAATCATGTTCTTAAGAGTTTGGAATATGTGTACTGGAAATTTCGTATGGTTATAAACAGGTCAAGTTCGGGTACTTCCCGCTTGAAATATTACAAGCTTAAGAAGATCATTAATTGTCGGAAAAAATACGGGAACAGCTAAAGAACATTTTCAGAGCACAGCAAAAAACTAAAGTGAATAATGATTCTCGTATTGAGATACGCATAAAACTTCTGTAGTGAATTGAAGTGGGGCATTGGCTATGATAAAGTGATAATAAAGACACAAGTTAAGCACACCGATCCTCTTGTTGTTCTTAAGGTGCCTTCGGATGCTTACCACTGAGCGATTTGCGAGTAACAAAATACATTTATAAATTTAGAATAAGGCAACGAAAGAAAGAGTTTAGAAATTTAATAAAGACTATACAAATTCAGAGTCTGATTATACACTTCTCAGCTAATTGTTTTTTAAAGATTCGTAAAGTTCCTTCTTTAAACCTTAGACGATAAATTCCTAAATAAAACTTTCGTTTCTTTGAAATGGTTTAAAGAATAATCTTATTTACCGAAATGTTTTTAGCCAATGCAATAAAAATACCCTTTTTAATAAACCCCTTTCTCATCTGCCTTCATTTTTTCAAGCGGTCGCAGATCTGTAAAATATTTTCTAGTATATTACTTTTTAAGCACTCATATTTAATACGCAGCAATTTAAAGTTAAAGTGATACCTATTATTTCATGATATCGTTCATGAAAAAGACATACTAATTATCACGATTAAACTATGATTCAACTCGACTATGACATTTATAAAAATGTCCATAAAAAATGGACAGATTAATACAGATACACTTCTCAGCTAATTATTCTTTAAAAATTCGTAAAGTTCCCTCTTAAAACCTTAGACGATAAATTCCTAAAGACTTTTGTTTTAAATTTATGGTTTTAAAAATGAGACTGTGTCACCTTTAACATTTAAATTGCATTGATTTACGATGCAAGGTAGTCACATTTGTTTGATGTGATGTAGAAAATGCAGACGCAGTTCATAATTAAATTTACTCACGTTCATTTGAATGTAGGTAATTTATTGCAGTAAGGAACAACATCATAAATACTTTTAAACACATACGAGAAATATTATAAGGGTTAAATATTATGGGGCTAAAATATGGTATACATATTGTTCACAACCTAAGTCACAGAAGCAGGCTATATATTACACAATGACTCATTAAAGCAATAAACACGGAAGAGTTATATTTAAATCCGTGCTCACTATTGTCTTGGTTCCGCTTTTTTAAATTTATCTATAGAAGCTAGATATTAGGCTTATTGTTCGAGTCACGTATTCTGTTTAACATCTGGTCTTAATCATATTGTACAAACAAATTATTCATCTAGGTTGATGAAAGTAGTTAAGATTAACAATAATCTCCAAGCCACCACTTTCTTTCTCCAAAAACACGTTATGTGATAAGCTTCTTTCGTACATTTACACATATACTCACTTCCGAATCCTAACTTTATTTGCATTGATTTCGCATTAGACTAATTGAGTCATAAAGTTTAATAAACAGATATCCTATGGGGGTCCATAATGAGTGTCAACTGCAGGCTTAACTCATTACGTTAATCGCATTTCCTATTGCCTCGGTAGAGTGAGTGACGTAATGTGTACCAGCATTCTGAATATTAAAGGGCTTATTTTACAGCTCTTTTTTATTTATATGTATCAAATAGCGTGGGAAACGTCAAAGCAGTAAATCCCACTAAATATAATATTTTACTGAATGTACTTTAAAAATTAATCTTTATTACGAGGACTTTATTCAGTTTAGTAGCATAATTCTGGGCAAACTACTGTAAGATATCGACTTACACTTTTCTATAAATATGAAGATAATGAATTAATTTAAGATAAGCACGACATGTGTAACTTTTCATTAATTATATTAAATACATAATATTAATTGTATTAAATGTCTAATAGTAAACTGAGCACAGAAATGTAGTAAGCTACTTCCATTACTTCCATACAGTTTCTTCATATTCTTGCAAGCAGCGATGTAGCCAATTCCTGTCAAGAAGAAGTTTCCGTCATTTTTTGCTAATCTAGCTCCAGTATATAAACTATAGTTTAATATGCTTGTAATGTATTTTATATTAATTAACCAGTTATTATGATTTAAGGCTTTACTGTAACTTCTTTCTATATTCCTCACTAAGAATGTAAATTACTTGTGTATATTTAAGTTGAGGGTTTTGGAAGTTTACATTAGGTCTTATGGCAGCCGCGTCTGGCTCTTATTTAAAACTCAAGCTCTGCTTAAAGCTACATTCCGGCTTTACCGTCTTGCCAGCCGATGCTTTAAAATTCGTGCCAGACTACTTACCTATGATTGAATTGAATTGTTTATTATGTTAATTTAAAATCCGGCAACTACAGAAAATTTCATTTGTAGCATAAGTTGTGCCTGTTCTGTTCAATTAAAGGCTATATAAAAAAGTATTTTAACCTTCTTCAATAATTTGAATTCTTATTCTCAGCATTAATTCTCTATCAATCTAGTAGATTTGCAGAACTTTGTCAGGACTGAGTGTTCGGTGCATAGTCTTGGCGAACATATTCGTGAATTAAACATTCATCCTTGCAAAAATCATATACTAAATCATGTCTATATCTGCTGGTCCAAGTGTTTGAAGGTTCCTTTTTAATCCCAAAGAAACATAAAAATACAACTTACAAACCGTCAATCTAAACTTCTAGAAACATGGCCAAAAGTCACGAGAATTCTAATTTGTGCTGTATTACTTTTAAATTTAACATTATTAATTTACTCATGGGTACCATGGTCGTACAAACTTAATATTAACATTGCTAGAGTAAGTAAACCAATACTTAATATGCACTGAATAAAATGAAAGGTGTGACAGGCATATCATTACAAAATATATGTATACCAAAACAAGTATAGTTATCAAAATGAGTAAGAGAACACCAGTATTGCACCGAATAAGTTTGAAAGAATAATATCAATAATAAACATAGGAGCAACATAACAATTTACCAATTTTGGTTAATACAATGCTTTGTGAAATTTATAAAAAACACATTAAAAATTGGTCCGAAATTATGAGTAAAACAAACAAGTTTAGGTAAATTTAAGCTTAACATTTATTAGGAATTAAACAATAATTTCTACAACATTTTGATAAATTCTAGAGGTAGAGGTGTCAGGACTGAGTGTTCGGTGCATATGCTTGGCGAACATCTTCGTGAAAACTTTAAGTCCTGATCTTGAACAGGGAGCTGAATGCAGCTATGTTCTGTGGTAGAAGGACTGCACTTGAGAAGGATTTAAAATCCTCTTTTATTAAACCACAATTATATACAGCCACTTCCCAAATCGGGAGGGATACAGAAAATAATAACCGCACTTCGGTCTAAACTGAACAATCAAATAATTTGAACTAAATTTAAATAGAAATTAAGTAACCGTTGCTCACAGAGCTATGAACGTGAGGTTGGCCTCTAAATTAAATGGTGCGTAGCAAGATTTAACTAATACTAACGCACTTAGAATTACTTCAATAAGTAATAGCGTAACAGCGCTAAGGCTTAGAATTTAAATACTAGCTGGTCAGGCGAACGTTGAACAGAGTAACAGTGGTCTGAGACTAAAAGCTCTCTCACTCTGAGAGGTTCCTACCTACCGTTTGAATAGCAACTTGGCTCCACTTCAAATTAGCATAAAGCTGAAACGCGCGCTTATTCTAACGGGAAGTTGAAATAAGAACAGGTAGAAAAAGGCAAATTAAAATAAAACTTTGTTAGTTTAAACTAAAACCTTACAACTTTACTACAATTTTCCAATTACATTAGAATCGTACAAGCTTTATATCATTCGTAGGCTGATAGGTTAGCTTCACTGCATATAATGTCAAATATATACAATATTTCGAAAATATAGTTTCATCACAGAGGTATTAAAGGGATAAATTTTGTGGTGGTCTTCCTTTCTTTTTAGTTAAGATAAAAAAAATCAACTATATAAATTACCTAGTCGTATTACTAATTAATCTTGATATTATTTAAAGCACATTTTAAATAAAACTTTTAGTGGCTAGCAATTACATTAATTTATAGATAACTTCCATTCACAATTTAAAATGACATGAATGTGCATGGAAGTTTCAGGAACCGAAACGTTTTTTGATAATGTTAGAATATTTATGAAATCAATTATTAGACCTGAATAATATGTGAATATTAAAATAGTTTTTGTGACCATCATCGTAACGTGAACACCATTTCATGTATTCAGAACTGTTCTCTATCTAAAATTCTTGAAGTACTTCTGTTGCATCACATGCCACTTGCGCTTAAACTCAAATTGCTATATTGATCTAACTGCTTATCGACGGCTGTTGATTACACACCACTCTTACATTTCATTTCACCTTTATTGCGTAAACTATAGGCACTTTGTTACTTCCCAAATGTGGTCGAGTTGTCGCTCTGGACCGAGAGCTGAGTTATAACATTAAAACTATGGAGGACTATCCGCGATTTTCAGCTAAGCGAGCATGATTTTCCGCAACAAGCTGTATGAAATCTATGCTACATCTTATGAATTTAACTTCTTTCTATTCACTTGTAAATTTTATATAAATTTAAGTATTTATACTTTTTCTGAGAACGTTTGTGCTTAAAGATATAAAAGGCTGGATTTATGATGCTTTTGAATTCAAATTGGTTTTCTTTAAGACTTTCTCAGAATTTTTTCTCTGAGTATTTTTTTTAATTCTATTATAGTTTTTTTCAATAAAATATTTTAATGAAGTACGCAATATTCACCAGTCTAAAACATTTATGAATTTTTATTTAAATTCATTGCACAAAAATTATTGTATAAATTTAAAACATGGAGAAAATGAAACAGCCTTCTTTAAAATAGCAATTTATGCACAGTAAAAAATGCGTACGGCCTACTTTAATTAATTATAGCCTCTCTAGTGGCTGAGTTGTTAAATCCACCAAACACTGATAATTCGATCTGTTTTAGGCTGGAACCTGCGTGAAAGAACTGATCATATGATTGGTTTCGTAATCTTCCGATGTGTAACGTTAATACGAGGCAGCTCCCCTCAGAAAGTGAAGGCAATTCTTCCCTTAGATAGATAGACCTCATGGCTTTGCTTATTCAAATAGCCCAAACTAAAATTATTATAATTTAAATTAATATGTATAACCGTGTTAAATCTTATTCCCTTCCTCTCAACGAACTTGATGTTGCAGAGCATAACAATGTAACGAAATTAATACTTAATTTATTTAGAAGTTTTACAGAGAGTTTTTTAATTCGAAATACTACCAGTAAGTTACATCATTTTTATTCGATATTTTTCCAGATTTTAATAGAATTTATCAAAATTCTCATAGATCAAATCTTTGATTTGAAAGAGAAAAACACAAAAGCAACGAAATTCGATAAACTTACAACACGCATTCCCAAAAAAATTACGTATGAATAAAACTACTTTAAAAACTGAAATTTAACAAAACAAATTTGGTAAAATTTTAATTCTAAACATTGTTTGTAATCTGAGAAATTTCGCTCTAAAATTCAGCAAATTATAAATCATTACAATGTACAAAAACGAAAGTGGCGACAATATTAACATAGAATTAGCTGCTTTCTTTCCATATTAGAATTTCATATTAACTATTTTAACACATAAATGTTTCAAATCTTGATTAATCTCTATCAACAATGCAAAATTGCTCCTATTTTGATTTCGGTTTCCTATTTTGATATCTGTGATATCATTATAGGAAACAGAGCTAAACACCTGGACAGTGAAGAGCATCCGAAAAATATGTAAATAGCTGCATTAACATTCTTCTTTTAAAATTTAATCAAATGTGTCCTTCATATTCAATATATTTGTAAAGCTTTCTTTAAATTTTTTGAAACAAAAAATGTTCTATAAAGTTTCGCAGTCTGAATATTTTGATATTTTTTTATCAAAATCTAAATTATCTTTTAAATCATTCACAGTATAAGTAATGAGAATATTTTACACATTTTATATATTTGTGGTATAAATTGGATTGAAACTTGGAAGAAGCCTTATTTTCGAAGCATATTGCATGAAATATTTATTACTAATAGCTGGACGCCATTTCCTTACCTAAAATTTTGAAATCAGACAACAACATAAATCATTTTTTCATAGCTAATGAAACTTTGCTCATACTACAAAGTAGCAAAAAAGTTAAAACTGAACGTTTGACCCACACACGGCACACCAAAAAAAAATCTTTCTGTGTTTGGTAAAGAGAAAGAAAAACTATTATATACAATTTTAATAATAATATTTATACAATGATCTCTTACTATGAGATTTTGATGACATTTAATTTGCAGCTCGTAAATATAAAGCAACAGTAATGATATTTGGTCGTACATTAAATGATTTATTGAAATACATTTTTTTTCATCGAAATAAATATACGGCCTCAATCTCTTTAAACAAATCTAGAAACATTTCGTTTCGAAATAAAATTGCCAAAACTCGTATTTTACTTTCGTTTATATAAAATAAGAATGATTGGATGATAATTACAAACAAATTTAATATTTTAAAATTTGATAGGAGAAGTAATTACTGGTATAATTAAGGTTGTAACAACATTACACTTAGAGGATAAAAGAATTTTTTAGCAAAATGTATAATTGCTATTAATTTATTCTTATTTAATACATATTATATTAAAATATATCCTTTCTTTTCAAATCTAATTAAGATGAAAAAAAATAACGAAAAATTATTATTAAAAGTACTTCAAGACAAATTAAAAATTTTTTAGGAAAACAAATTAAAGATAAACGTTTTAGTCTAAAACCTAATTGTTCATATGATGCATTAAGTTTCGCAGAAAATAATTATATTGGGTAGGGAAATAAAAGATGTACTAACTTTTGAGACTGTGAAATTATTACAGACAACACAGGGTAGACCATGGTCGTTCAAGATCCCCCCCCCCCCATTTTCCTTTCATCCGCGAAGGATAAATATTATGCTAACTTTGCGTATGAAATTTTTATATTCAGTGACGAAACGTATATTTCATCATTTCATATGACAAATAACATTAAATGAAAAGCAGAATATTACTCCCAAATACATGATCTCCGAAAGCTAACGCACAAGTGGCAACAGCAACAGGTAAAGAATGACGACGAACTACTGGATGCAACGAAAACCTATAGTTGGCAATGAACCTTTATGCTAAAATGATTAAACTCTTATGTAGCAAATATCCCTCTCTGATCCCTACTTTTCTTCAGGTGATACTGAATATCGCTGAACTGTAATGTCATGAACTTGTTTCTTTTAGGCGGTAAGCCTTCTTCCGGCGTTAAGCGGTAGCATCGAGATGAAAGCTTCCGTTAAGCCCTTCATTTCGATGGTGCCCCTCTTAATGGGCTGTAACCACAAACAAAGTTATAAACTAAAAATATAAATGCAAAATCAAATCGTATGTGTCATTGATCCGGACAAGTCGCTCTCTGCGCGGTTTTCGCGGAATATTAGGGCTCGATTCGATTCTAAAAGAAGCCACCTGGTTTTATTTCTAGCTAAAACATTGAAGAAGTAGGCAATTACTAACCTCGGATGTCAATGTTCAACTAAGCTCTTTTTAATGCATGCAGCTTAAGCGATGTTAAGGATTCCGCACAAGGCGGCTCTCCGTTTGACAAGGCATGGGTCACAACTAACATTCATTAACTTTTAAACCCTGTTGTGAGAGCTTTAACTTTCAAACCACCTTCTTCAAACGAGTATGTAGGGGATACAGGACAGTTTTAAAATAAAAAAAATGCTCATGGAGAATAAATTATTTATTACTTCATAATCATAGTCTGGAACTTTGCAATTCCGCCTCTTTCACTGACCAGCATTAACTCCGCAATCACGCCTGCGTTCATCGTGCAGAAGCTTATTTTGTTTATTTATGCGCTTACTTTGAAATATAGCGTGAACTGATTCCGCCATTATAGCTTTTTTTTATATGATTTGTATATCTGGAAATCTGGCATTTATGTATTCGTCTATACTGAGAATTTTCCATTGAATCTTATGTTTATATACTGAACTTTGCTCAAGAAGGCTGCTTATAATGCATATTTTAAAGATATGCCTCAGTGAAGTAGGCAGTTTACCTACATTTTCTAGATGAATCACCTTGGAAAGGCATTAGATTTTTCTCGTTTATTTTCCACTTTTCAAACTGGTTGCAGTAAAAGCACACATTTATCGAAAACTTAATTTTAATTTGATGCAACACTATAGATATCTATCAGTATGCAAAATTATTTGCTCTGCGAAAAGAAGTCAGTAAGATTATCAATTATAATATCTCCCGACTAACGCTGTATATTCAGAAAACAGTGAACAATTTCCGAATTTTAAATTTCGCGATTTATTGCTCCTCAAGTGTTGTAATACTGAGTATGGAACACCCTGGCCATTATCTCTCGGTATTCTAAAAATATTATAAGGTTAATATGAATGTATAATATATCTTCTTTAAGTTGCACATACAACCATAACCGCAACCAAGCATGTAGATTAGCAATAAAAACAGTCAGAAACTCCGTTTTACTCATTTACCTCATGAACCCAAAAATATTGTGCAAATAATGCCATTTATTTCCCATTAATGACTTTATAAATATTCTTAGAAAACTGCTTATCTTACTGGGCTTTTAAAAATACTGTTATTAGAAAACTGGCTAAAAACATAAACTAGTTTTGATAGCAAAAGATTGGGGAAGAAAGAAGGATGTAAATATTTTATAAGATCTGGACCAGTAAGTCAAAAAAAGAAAAACAGATGGCGCTTTCACAGAAGTGAGGTGATGTCTCTGTCTCACTTATTTCCAGTAGTGCTCGTATTTCAAGAAAGTCACTCTCGCAGCAATTGCGGACGAATTTATCTTTCACAGATGAAACCTGGAAGCATAGATACGGTTGCAGGCGAAATGAAGCATCTAATTTGTTATTATTCTGAAGAGCATTCGAGACCAAATACTCTCTCGCAAGAAAAACTATCACAGAGCGAAAGATATCTAAATTAAGAAAAAGACAAAAATTAATTTACGTAGTCAAGAAAGATAATAAATTTATTCAGGTTTCCGCTTCATTTAACGTTTCTCTTTCGGCTGAAGTAATTCTTAAGCAGCTTGCAACGACTTCCTTTTAAAAACTAATTACTTAGGCAAAATTTATCTCATTTTAAGTGATTTCGTACGTTCGAGCAACATATTTTTTAACGGTAGCATCTCTTTCAGAGGATTTTTCTGCCTCCGTGCGTCCCTTCGCATTAATCCATAAACAGAAACTTCGATACGACTTTTTATTAAAATACGAATAAAATATTTCCATGTTCGGAAAATTTTAGAATGCATAAAAAGTCAACACAACAAGGTGTTCCATCTTTATCATATCATCATCAAGACTTCCTTATACAAGTCATTACCAAGTCTTTTACTAAGCGACTATTCCGTACTAGGCACTATTAGTGTGGTAGAAACGGAATCAACTGCCATAATCCTGGGCCGGAGTTCGAATCCTGGAGAAAGGATGAATGTTTGTAAGTATGTAGTGTCTTTGTGGCGTGGGGGTTTAGGTTAATTATGGTTTAGATCTTAAACTAGTCTTTCATACTGTTATGAATTTACATCAAATTAAAAATAAATATTTTACAAATTATCCCAAATTTTCAGAAGACTTTCCGTGAGAAGCTAGGTTACCATCTTCAATAAATAATAGGAATCTTATGACTGAGAATAAATCCATTATCGCTCGACAAATGTTTTATGGTCTTTTTTTCCTTCTATTTTTAAAAACATTTCT
>KK115031.1:0-23378 GCA_000611955.2 Stegodyphus mimosarum | reverse complement strand
CTGATTTCTATTTGCCGGAATGTTCTTTAAAACTGGAACGGAGTTTTTAAAAATTGGAACGAAATATAGTCCAAAAGTTCATAAAAATTCTCAGTTGGATATATCATATCATATCTATTAAATGCACTGTAAATTATATAAATAAAATGCTGTTGCTCCTGTTGTTGGCAACAACCTTGAGCACCATACAGGTAACAGTACGACTTTTTCTCAGTTCTGTTACCAGTTTTGATGGATAACATCCCGGGGAGACGGGTCCGAAGGTTTCTCAACTTTCTTCCTCCACCACAACCTCTAGAGAGAACGTTCGGCTCTCCGAATATTTAGAGAGCCCCATGCCTCACAGACACAAACCTTTTACAGACACCCATGCCTTCTCCGTGATTCGAACTCAGGCTCTTCGGTACGGCAGTTAGCGTCGCTATCCCGGTTAGCGGCTAACGTGAAAAATGTGCAATACCCTGGCCGGAACAACGATATGATGCATTTAACCCTTAGTGAATAGCTTTGCTTTAAATAAATAGAAAGGAAGGCTTGCAGTCGAACTTTTGAGATTCCAAGTTGGATAAAATCACACTAAACGGAAAACTAATAAACTTATTCAGTAGTAAGAAAACCAAATAAATTTGCTATTAAATCCTTCTAGATGTTCCATCATATAGAATGTATTATCGAATCATATTGTTTTGTCCCTTCTAATACATAAGAAAATCAGTTCACACTGAATTTTAAGCTGAACGCTTTTTATTCGATAGGTTCTTATGTTTGAAATAAAATATGTTCCTTAATAATGGTACAAAATACCTACAGTAAACCCCCCGTAACTGTTTGAAAAACTGTGGTTGCAGATTTTATTTTCTTAGATGCTGATGTTAGATCCGCTTTTTCCAATTAAGTAAATCTTTTACTGGTACATTCTCTACTACATGGTGAAACACCTTAAATACTCTCAGAACACGTACTGAAAAAGGTAATAAGTACGCGGCATAAGGCACCTAAATTTAGCATCAAATACTTTTAAATTATACGTTGCGTTTTTCTTTAACCAACTTTTTTATCTTTCGTGTTTTTTAAGAAGGTACGTAGAACAGCTTTATGCGCTAACCTTGTCAGGAAAAGTATGGAGAGATTTGGCTTTTAATTAAATAATAATTATGATTTAGATCTTAAACTAGTCTTTCATACTGTTATGAATTTACATCAACTTAAAAATAAATATCTTACAAATTATCCCAAATTTTCAGAGGCCTTTCCGTGAGAAGCTAGGTTAGAATAAATCCATTACTTCTTGACAAATGTTTTTATGGTCTTTTTTTCCTTCTAGTATTTAATGGATTGCAAAGAACTTGGCAATGGGAGCAACATTTGGGATCGCCAAATATAATGAGCGAAGAAATTCAATATTCGAACTAAATCAAATTATATTTAAAATAATTCTTTAAAACCGCCTTTTTCAAAAATGCTAAGACTCTCACGGTAGTCTCTAAAATGCTGTCCAGTCTTACAAAATCCTAGCCAATCATAGCTATTAATTTGTTCTTTCCTTTTCCCGTATTCAAGCAGGCCAGACATGATAACTTAATGTATAGGAAATAATGTTCAGATTCTGAGTTACAATTACAAAGGGACACAAATTATACAGTAAATCCATGAATTAAATCACGAGTGACATATTCCATCTTGCGCAATTTTGAAGAAGCTTCGCACTCATTTAACGTGTAATAAATAATATTGAGAATACTAAATATTTTTATTGTCCTAAATAAAGGCACTTTTTTTAATTCTTATTAATATGCTTGATGCAGACGTCAGCTGTACCGATCGCTTAGGACGCTGAAAATATTGGAGAACGAGCATACATAAAAAGGCGACAGGCATAGTTCTGAATATTAAAGAGCTTTTCCGAAGTCTTCAGCCAGGATAATTTTCACATTGTCTGTTTGCATTTCATCATCATTCTCAGCATCACTCTCATCACTGCAATTTTTATTATTCTGCAAATGTGGAATGTCAACCATTTCTTCGATACTTAGAAGTGAAAAACTGGTTAGCTCGTTTTTAAATTTATCCATTCTACAACGTCATCTTGAGTGATGACTTTGCATTCTTTTATTCTCTGAAATATGCCTACGAATTTATTCTCATTGCTGTTTGATTGTTATTGTTGGTTTTTATGTAAACCACATCTTTTATGACAATGCACAGTCTGAAGGCCATTAAATGACCCGTCACTGATAAGAAAGGCGAAAAATATGCTATAGTTAGCTATAGTCAGGTATGCTATAGTTAGGCTTGCCAGATTTCTGAAATGTTCAACCGGGACACCTGAATACACCCTCCCAGCGTCACGGGTATTCAAGGGTACACACACTTTGCGGGTTTTTAGAGTGCTTTAGAGGGTAGTTTATTCTCAACGCTTTGAATAAATGGTTATTGATTAGGAACCTAAAAGAGGGATAATAATAAATGACATATAAATTAAAACATTATATTTCTTACATGTTAATATTTATAAATTGCTTGTAAGAAGAAAGACTTTGAGTGAGGAACAAAACTTTGAACAATATTTACATCTTTTCATTGTCTAGGACTTTTTTTAGAAAGTCTTTTTTGTTTTTAATCTTGTAAGAATCGTCACAAGCTGAACTAATATTAATTTTACATGTCATCAACCCTTTAACCGTGGATTCCCCCATCAAAACCCTGTCGTCTGTCCATGCGTTGTTCATCAAAGAGAATACTCTCTCAACCGGTGCTGATGTCCCATGTTAACAGAAGGCATACTCAACAATCTTGATCAGACTGGGGGTTGCTATATGATTCTCGTTTAAGTGACCAAACAGCCTGAGCCATTTTTCTTCTTGAAATAATCACATCTCCGGTAGTCTCTTCTTCCTTCCACTGTTCCCAATTTGACTGCAAATACGCCTTAGCAAATACAACTCCGTCAAACAGCCGATCACTGTTTATTTTCATATCGGATACATCAAAAAGACAGTTATTAATAATTTCAGCAGAAGTTTCCGCGTTTTCCCAATCAACAGCATTTGTTTTGGTCAGATTGACCCATGAAAACTGTTCAGCATTTCCAAAACTATTCTCCCAGCGGTCAATGCAATGCATCTTTTATAAAAGCTATGACATTCTTCTTTCACACTGGTACGGACTTGCTCATCTAGATTTCTGAAGATAGTTCTTTGCGTCCTAAGCTATACTTGAGTCGATGGAAAACATTGTTTTTCCCTGCTCTTTTCACACCACCGAAGTTAGTGTTGCAGTTATCTCCGCGAAAGCCAACTACTTTGTTTTTCAAATCATTTAGCAACAAGACAGAGTATAAGTGATTTGTAAGAATTCCATATGTTTCAGCCGCAACAGATTTGAAATCTAACAGCAATACTTGCACACCTCAATTAGGATTAAAGTAGCACAAAAAATCGGCACAACGTTTTACATCCTTTCTGTTTGATGCCTTCTTACTTACAATTACGTAATTTGACTTGGTCAAGTCTTCGTAAAATTTCTTGAGCTAAAGGAACTATTACATTTAAAACTACTGCCTCACACTTAGTTTTTCCGAGTGAGAATTTATGGTAAAAAAACATAGAAATTAGTTTTGATAAGCAAGAATTTGAACTGAAACTTAGGTTATGGTTTACTGTGAGGTAAACAAAGGTTGCTTCTTTCGCTGCTACGCTTTTGTCATTAGAGCTCGCAGTCTTAAAAAAGCTGGTAAGTTTTGATGAGTTAGCGGTATATCCAAAACTCTTTTTGTGTTTACTCGACTGCAAATGATCTTTTATATCGGATCAACCACCGTGAGCAACCGAAAACTCAGAATTACAATGTGTTACACTCTTCTATTTTTCACACTTAACTCTATCGTCTTGATCTTGACTATCAGTACCAGTACATACTTTCTTCAACAAAAGGAATTTATTCCGTAAATCCTGGGTGAATTTACACAATCGTTTTGCCATTTTAACAGAGTGCATAAACTTAAAATATAAATAAAACAGAGCTAGCTCACGAACATAACAGGCACCGCCAGCAGGGACTGCCAATTAACTGACTGATCTTATCTCTATCGCAAACGCTAAAGCTACTCACTTTTCATGCAGTACATAAGTAAATGACAAAATAATGATCCTAAGTAATCCTTCACAGCTAATTATTTTTAGACATTTTTGGTCATAATTATTCATAATCACATCTATAAAATCAAATTTAATTTTTACCCGAACGTGAAGTAAATCGGCAGGGACACCGGGATTTTGTTTGAAAACCGGGACTGTCCCGATCAGACCGGGATGTCTGGCAAGCCTAGCTATAGTACTCACATGGTGTATTTAATTTGAATTTTAATATTAAAATACGAAACCTTTAAATTGCTTTAAGAAACTTATGAAGATATATAAAGATCATTTCTTAAAACCAGGAATGTTATGTTAAATTCGAAGAAATAAAAAAAAAGATGAGACCAACTATCACTTCTGCAGATTAAATGAATCAAATATTCATAATCCCGGGAAAAAGTAAGTTGTATTTTGTTTGCTTTGGATGAAGATAACGTTATTAAAGAACGAAGAACGGGTATTCGATTGAAATTTCAAGCTCAGTTTGCTGCCTGCTTAATAATTCATGAGATTTTATTTTTACATTCGCTTAAGTCAATATGTTCCTTAAATAAACAAGCTCCCATTTTTCAAACTCCTTTTTTCTCACAAATCTTCGAAAGTGCTTCCCTAAAAATTGCTTCCTCTAAGATTTTACATTCTGAAAGAAAGATGATAGCTATTTGAAAATCGAAAGTGTTATCAGAAAATGGAATTCATTTTCATATCAAGTTTAAAACATTAGTTAGAGGTAACGAATTAAAAATCTGTGGCATTTTCTGCCGCGAAGTTTTAGAAGAATGTGATCAATCTTTGGAATCAAAAAGAAATTAGGCATCTAGGATTTAATTAAAAACAAGCACAATTTTTAAAGAGAAGTCAGAATGAATAATTCAGCAATATACGAACTGACACAAACTAAGGAAGATATTGTTACGAAAAATTCGGCGGTTGCGCCTGTATGTAAGCTTTCCGGCATAGCACTAGGGTTGCCATAAAATAGTGTATGGTAGGGTTGCCAGATTGGCGACTTTATCGCCCATTTGGCGACCAAATCGGCGATATCCCATGGTCCAATCGGGAAGCTTCTAGAATAACTTCCTGTCGAGATATTTCTCGAAACGTGTGGAACTTAAAGAAAAGCTATATAAACCCTTGCGTTTCTGAGAGCAGTTAGTTGCGAAGATTGTGAAGTGTTGCGAGCAGTGTGATTAGTTGTGAGAATAGCTGCTACGCAAGAGTTTTGGTGAACGGAAAGCGATCGAGATAGTGCTTTCCCGTGAAGCTAACTTTACAGTATAGCTTGACAGTGTATTGGTGATTGTGCCACGGTGTTTATTATAAGTTTAGTGTTGCCGTGAAGCTACCTTTACAGTTACAGCCTGAAGCTGCGTTGCTGATTGTTTCAGCGTATTTATTGTAGATTTTCGACGCTTTTAAAGGTAATTTTGGAACTGTGCTGTAAATAGTGATTCCTGTAAATAAATTGTGCTTTTTATTGTTCTGCATCGTGTTTTCATCGGATACTCTCAAATCTACGAACCCGTAAAACGCAACAATATGAATTGCGTAGCTAAGGCATACATGCTGATTCGCTCATTATGCGTTTTGATCGTTAACTACTTGCTTAACAGGCAAAAGAAAAATGACCTGTTGGGTGCAAAACAGAAATTTTAAAAACATAAGGATACTTTATATCTTTTCTTTTATTTTTTTCTTTGCAAAGGACTTCGAGTGAAATTAGGGAGTAATTTAGTTATGGTACAAAATTAGCGATAAAAGCATCACATATCTAAATTATGCAGTAATACACATTATTCAGGCAAAATACAGATAAAATATTCTGTAAAAATATCAATTATTGCAATTCATAAAACATAAAATTTGCCGTTCCAGAAAAAAAAAGGCACTAAATTACTTGTCAGATAATCATAACAGTCATTGATTTAAACGGCATAGCTCGGAACAAATCGTAACTACAAGCACTGATTTAATTATCATATTACTTTACAAATCAGCATGAAATCCATTGGTATAAACACTGAAATATCGGATAGATTAGCTTAAAAATCCCAGATTTGAAATAATACAGAATAGTGCAGCCTAGCAGCCACTGATTTGATTTGAAAGAATTTATGATTTCATTTTTCCCTGAACATAAGGCTCATGCACATTAGTGCGAAATTTCAAATCCATCCTTGTCTGAGCATTGTAGTGTATCAACCACACGGAATACTACAGACACAAGGAATACTACAGACAGCCTAAGGGTTTATATATGGAATGGGCTCGTTAAGTATAGGACTGCGAGTTTTATTAATAGTAGGAGACACGGTAGTTAAACTTATTTAAAATGAGTTAAATTTTATAACTAATGGTTAGGTTAGGTTATTCAATTATGGCAAAGCACACGAGGGCTATCTGCCTAAAGGGAGGGATGCCTTCGTGGAGGACTTTCTAAGGGAAACTGGCTCGTATACACGTTACACATGGGGAAAACCACGAAAACGCCCATGCAGCCAGCCCGTTCGCGAGATTCGAACCTCGGACCGAACTACCAGTGTTCCGCGTCTTTACCGCTCGGCCGCTGGTGGGCCCATAACTAATGGATAAAAAATGGAATTAGTATTGAATTCTATTGATCGCTAGAAACGGAAGAATATTTTTTTTTCTTTTAAGGAAATAAAAACATTTTAACCGCTTGAGCAATAAGATGAGATGAGAAATGTCTCTCAGGGCAGTCGCGGTTAATGAGATACATTGGATGAACTTGAAACATCTAATTTCCAAGAGTTTCTTGACATGTTCTTTGTCATATGCAATGAATCTAACTTCAGTACTGCTGTAAATTACAAACCTTCATCAGTTTCCTCCATTTAGTATATCTCCTCCATTTTTAAATCGTGTCATTGTCCTAAAATAACGTTAGCAATATTTCGTTCTTTCTATTTTTAGGAATTGTTTGCTCCATCAAGCCAGCTTTTGATCGAGAGTTCAACTATTTAGGAGGGACTGAAATTGTCAAAGGTTTCTCATCTCATATTATTAACCAAGCGTTTAGAAACTTTTCAGCTTAATAGCCGAAAAAAATAAGAGAGAAATATCGTTTCCACTGATTATTAGAATTCAGTAGTTATTCTTTCCATCAATTAATTCTGAAATTTCATACTAAAGATCATGAGTTTTATGCCGGAAATTGCCTAGCATTCCTAAAATATCACATTTCATGCCTCTACAATCAAAATTATTTTTTAAAAAATCCTCTGTTGTTGATGAATTAGATTTCTTGGAGGTGTATTACATTCATGTAAAATCTTCCTCAGTTCTAGTTAAATGACCTCAATTGTAAGCCCTTTTTCTTGTCAGCTTGGGCAATAGATGGTACTAGGAACTTCATTTTTTAAGCTAGAATATTCTGATTTTTCTTTGTTGTTCTCATAGGCGTATGTTTCTTTTCTCTTCCGTAGATGAGAAAAAAAGGCTCTATTTAATCTTAGAAACAAAAAACGAGATAGCCGAACAGATATTGATTAGATAGCGAGATAGCGGAACAGATATTATTCATTTAAACTAAATTGCTTTGTATGTGTATTAATTTATATAACCGTAGGATCACTAGATTTATTTGGGAGAGCAGATAGCATAAAGTATCAGATGTGATGTCATCAAGATTGATTGTTAATCGGACATACCTCAAATTACATGATAAAGGCCGGCGGACAGAGAGAGAGAGTTCCTTATATAGTATTGCACATTTACTTACGCTACAGATTTTTCCTGCACATTATCCATATGCAGCAAAATCACAATAATAATATCAAATATCACAACAACTGCAAATTCCAAATATCACAACAATTGCTTTCGTGCGTAAATAATTCTTGGTATAAAGAAATTAAAATAAGGTAATTTTTTCTAAGTATTTCAGAATATACGTTTCTGCTAACAATATCCGTTGATTAAAAACAAGAAAAAAGCCTTCTTTTTAGCCTATGCGCTGAATAATTTGGTTCAATAAAGAAAATTATTTTGCAGGCAAAAAAACCCTAAACGCTGCCCCCCTTCGATTCCTCCAAAATTAATAATGATATGGGTATTGCTACTCATAATATAGTTTAAATAATACTAAAAAGAATTGCAGCTTACAGAGATCTTTATTTATTGCACAGTTTTAGGACATGCAGAAATATGAAACAATCAAAACGTATTTAAGCTTCCAAATATTATAGCTGAAATTTTGAAAAAGTGATCTTGTTTCGCAGTTCATTTTAATGGTTACAGCCGAAAACATCGCGGTCGAAAACGTCGCGAAAAAAACAACGCAAGACGAAAACTTCGTGGTACAAAACATCGAGGAAGCAAAGAGAAAACATCACGGTTCTAAATCATCGTGATACAAAATATCGTCGTCGAAAATAAAGCGGTTCAAAAACTTCGCAGTTTAACATCGTCTTCGAAAATACAGTGGTAAAAAATAAAGCACCTACAAATTATCGCATGACGATAAGATCGCACACATGCGTTTTTCAGGTTTTAAACGTTGCAAATGCATATTTGCATAGAGATTTGGAGCGCAAGAAGGAAAGAGGGATATTTTTACTTTTATATTTCATATTTTTGAATGAAGTAATAAATTTTTGTTTTAAAAGTAAGAAAGAAACTTAATCATTTAAAGCAAGAAATGTTAACGACACATTAAGAATAAACGGAAGCAAAACAAGATGTAATTTTCAGCGAAACAATGTCAGATTAACAAACGTGACAGAAAGTAATTTAATAATTACCTAAACAGGATTATAGAGGTAACCTCATGCAGTTATTTATCTTCCTTTTCCTAAACATTTTTAGGCTGTATTTTTTATGAAAAATTATGAGTAAAACTTTATAAAAAAGATTAGTTGTTAATTAACTATATAAATTTAAAATTCTATTAAGTGCTATAAGTTACATTAATTTTCTACTCATTTTCAATGTTTAAATGCTTTAGTTTCCTTTTTACTTTTTCAGCAAAAATTTCTTAGTTCATTCAAAAATATGAAATATAAAAGTAAAAGTACACCTCTTTCCTTCTTGCGCTCCCAAATCAGTATGCGAAAATGCATTTACAGCTTTTAAAACCTGAAAAACTCGTGTCTGCGATATTATCCTCATGCGATGATTTGTAGGTACTTTAATTTTTACTCCGGTATTTTTAAAGACGATGCTTTTAACCTGCGAAAATTTTGAACCGCTTTTTTTTTTATGACGATTTTTTGACTGCCATGTTTTCTCTTTGCTTTCTTTCCTCCCACGATGTTTTGAAACACGACGTTTTTGTCTTGCGTTGTTTTCTCCGCGATTGTTTCGTCTGCAACGTTTTTGCTACGATGTTATCGGCGGATAGCCATTTTAATAGCAATAAAACAAGCAAAAGAAAAAACAGTTAAATGAAAACAAGGAAATATTATTGTTCTTATAAACCAATCTTTTTATAAAAAAACATTTGCAGTATTGCTTTCTTTCTCATCAATCGTTATAGCACGCTTTTATATTTACTTTTTTATGAAATAGAAGAAGAAAAGGAAAATATTGTTATCGTTTTAGAGTGTGGATATTTAAAAATGTTGGGCTGCAGAAAGAAAAAGAGTTCTGAATTCAGCTTTTAATTTTAGGAAAATTTAGGAATTTAGGAAAATTTAATAATAATTATTTTAAATTTACACAGCATGTGTAAATTTAACAATATTTCAAAAAAGATAAACAATAAGACTTGATAGCTTTTAGGAAAATAATCCTGTTGAAAAGCGAATTATCCAAATAACGTTAATCTAGTTTTTCAAACATACAAATTAAAAGACAAATCACCTAATTATACCGGAAGGGTTTTAATTGTATGATTTCTTTGCAAACTGATTGAAACCTGTTTCCAATAACATCGAAGTAGCATCCAGAGAAATGATTAATAAACTGTTCGTCACGATTCTAATGCATCGGGAGACAATTTTTTGTGAGTCGAGAAAACTTTTGAAGTAATATTTTTCTTATCATTTAATTTCATATGTTAAGCTGCAATTAGAAATTTATTTATAACATGAAAGTAATTGGGAATGTTTATATATACTTATTCTTATGAATTCATTATTACGTAATTCTTCGAGTATTTTCCTTTCTTTCAAAGCAAATTTATGTATGAGTCGAGTTGAATCAAAAATATATTTATGCGAGTCGTGAATGCTTGAAAAACATAAATTTTGATCTGTCTGCTCTAAGTCACAACTTACGATGATCGGTTTCAGACGTTATGACGTTAGTGGCCTCACGGAGTATAGTGTGTTTTAGTCAGGATTGAATTTTGTATCTTAGAATCATGAACATGGTATAGCATTAATAGTATGTTTAATATTTATCTTTTATGTGCTCTTATGTACTTTTGTGGGCAGGAATCTGCAGGAAAATGTACACTTAAAAGTAAGCAAACAAACAAATTTGAAGCCAAATTTAGCAGAAATAACCATAGGATTATTACTGATTGCAGTTTCTTTGGGGTTTAATCCAAAATTATTAAAACATTATTAGATTTCTTATGAGTTTGCAAATATCTGGAACCTCGGTGTCGAGACAAACTATACACATATGATTTCATGAGAAAAACATTTACCGAAGAATTTACATTTGTCATTTATGTCCCTCTTTCAGAAACTGAAATGGGGCGAAAATCTGGCGAAGAGACTCTGTGTTTTGTCTTCAAAGCAAGTCGAAGTTAAACTTTGGTTCCTAGAATACTTATACAAGGTATGACAATACATTTCTCTGAAAGATGTCAAAGGATGTGCGGGCGTGGTAGTGGACGAACAAAGAAGTGAGGGAAAGATACTCCATTACGTATTTCAACATATCTGAGCGCAACATTTAGTAATAAGCAGTACGGATTTCTGTTCATTAGTGCATAATGTGAAAAATGTAACAATGGCTTAAAATAACAGAATACGATACAATTTAAAATTCTGTTTCACGCTTGCTTGAATCTGCGAAAAAATTTCATGAAGCAATGAAACAAGATTACGGAGATGAAGTTGCATATTTTAGGTATATTTATGAATGGTTGAAAATCTTCAGATTGGATGACGTTCCACTGAAAACACTGCTCACAACGACAGGGCTACGGCTTCCTGTAATTATGAAAACTATTCCTGTAATTATGAAATTCCTGTAATTATGAAGAGACTATAAGCCAAAACTAGCAACAATAAATGCTAGCACGTAAAAGGATATTCTGGCATATTTATTGCAAAGAATATGTCGTGTACGTCTAGAAAATCTTGAGGTGGGATCTTGGTATTTTCTTTATGATAATACCTAGCCGAATTTGAACTTCATCGTGAAACAGTTTATGACTTACAGTTCCCGATCATCCACCGTACTACCTGATCTTGTATCTTCACACTCCTTTCTGTTTCCGACCTAAAACGCCTTATAAAAGGAGAATGATTTTCAGATATACTGGACTTTAAAAGCCATGTGCCATAATAAGAATTAATAAGCGAGCTAACCAAGTAAAAGGAATCTAACTCTGTAATGTCATTTATGTATATTCATTTTAAACTTTTCTTGAATATTTTTAACCAATTAAATAAATTGAAATTTCATGAATTTAACTAGCAGTCAGCAATACATTAACACAGAATCTGATAAACTATAAAATCTGTAAACAACTGCTACTCGATCTTAGGTGCAAACATTTTTCCGTTTCTAATCGATAATATTTCAAACATGAAAACATCATCTGTGACACTTAAGCGCTTATTATCCCGTAGCATTGAAATGGAAATTTTATGACATTTCTACTTTATTTCAAAAAACAAAGATATCGGAAATATCTCATATTTTTAAAAGTAATTTTTCTCGTCGCGTATAGCAGACATTTATATAAATTTCTTTGACATTCCCCCCAAAAAAGTGCTTTCTGCTCCTTAAACTTCACAAACGATGATAAATTCTTTTGAAGAATTATATACTTAAGCCTTCGCTTATTTTTTAACTTTTCCACAAAGAAGGCAAAAGTTCAAAATCGTATTTGATAAATTTGTCCAAACTGACCGCCAAAATAGAAAGAGGAAATATATATCAACGCATGAAAGGGAAGAAAAAAATGTTTAGAGAAAATTTCAGCAATTTCATACCCGTATTTGGAATTCTGCTCAAATCTTCGATGTCATTATCGATTTTTTTTAACCTTTCGTGTGCTGTTTATTAGGGAAAGGATTTCTAGAGGAGCTGTTTAATATTCCTTCAGAGTCCCTACAGCTGCGATTTGGTAAGGCGCGAGGAATCGATTACAATAACAGCGCTTTTCAAAAGATCGTACGACTTTTCAAGACCCTTGAATATTTTTGTTAACTTTCTATTAAGAGAGTTTCTCAGCAAATTCGTTTTATTTACTTATTTAGCCTAACATAAATGTTTTGCTCCCATACCTAAAGTAATAATTATCTTATTTCTAAATAAAAGTACTCATACGATTAAATGTTATATTAAATTACAAGGTCTACGAATCGGTCAAATTGAAACCACTACCTTCAATTTTAAATTATTATGTAAGGATTTACAATTATTCATTTGTATTCTTTTTTTATCTTTTATATGTTAGTAATGAGAAGACATCTTCTTAAATAAAATTTATTACACTAATTAAAGAATTTCATCCACTTCAACAGAGTAATAGTGTAATATCTACTGTTAGAGTATAAATATTCGCCTGTATTTACTTTGTATTGCCGTCAGTTTTTTCCAATTTGGTTTTTGCTTTGCCAATTTTTTTACATCATTTCTATATATATGTTTGCTTATTACACCTTTATATATAGGGCGGTTAAAATTAAATTTACCCGACTTAGACCTACTTAGAGCCATTCTGGTAGAAGTATTCGATGAAACTTGGTATATACGTTACATGGATCATGGAGAAAATAAAACTGCAATAAAAAACATAAAAGTTCAAATTTCGACCACCAGGGAAGAAGGGTATGCACGAAAAATAAAAAACACAAAATTTTATTTAATCACAATTTTTGTTCATTGTACATTCTTGTTTTGTATTAGCTGAGAATTATTAGCGCCAACCTGTGTGCGACAGAGGAGAATGTTGACGAATAGCGCATGCGCACTTGAAGTAGCGTTGAACTATCGTCTGTGAGAAACTGTTTTTTCGTTTTATAGTTGAAATACCTGATATACTGCAAACCGAAATGTTTGTCTTTTCCCCTTTTAAATTAAGTATATCTGCTAATTCAGTGGTGCAAAAACAAGAAACACTTCCACTATCACACAACGCTTTCACCTTAATTAAAGTTCCATCATTAGTCTCAATAAATACAAAAGCGGTAGATAAGATTGTAGAGACATTAGGTTATTTCGGAGCAAGAGACATGAAAAATATGCAATGCCTTCGCCGGGGATCGAACCACGGACCTCTGAAATACCGGCTCAGTGTGCTGACCATTACACCACGAAGGCACACTTAGAAGGTGGGAGATATACCTTATATACTCCCCTTTTTAAAGGGCGACTAGGGTTTTAGGGGACCTAGTCGCCAAATCCTGGGTGTGGAGAGTCATCATCCACAACCCTTTTAGTTCGGGCGCCACTGTAGAGACATTAGGTATTTTTTTCGATGCAGGAGTCGTGAAAAATGAGCATTGCCTTCGCCGGGGATCGAACCACGGACCTCTGAATTACCGGCTCAGTGTGCTGACCATTACACCACGAAGGCACGCTTAGAAGGTGGGAGATATACCTTATAAGATTACATTTTTCCCACTGTTAGTGCCCGTAGCTGCTGTAAAAGTTTTGTTTTGAGTTTTAGCTTGAAATGCAGGCGCATGTACATTTAATGCGTTTCTGTTTTGATTACCCAACTCATTCTGATCTGAACTGTCTCCTCCTTCTACTATGGTACCAACGGTATTACTTTCGTTTTGATAACATAAGAGAAAGCTATGTTTTTTCTTACACTTCTTGCACAAGTAATTGGAAGAGCAATTTCTCACACTGTGCAAATTAAAACAACAAAAACATAAATTATGCTTTTTCACAAATTCTACTCTTTCTTTTACACTTAATTTCTGAAATTTAGGACAATTAAAAAGCTTGTGATTACTCAAATTGCATAATCTACACGAATTCTGTGCATGTTTTTCGTTTGCATTAGAAACGACAGCGGTAACTCTGTGTGTAACTTTTTTTGTATTAATCACACTCTTTGAAGCGTTGAGAGTTCTTGCATGATCTTTAAGAAATTCTATAAGATCATTTAAAGTAGGCAAGTTCTCTTTCTCTAATTTTCTTTCCCACCATATTTTGGTGTTAGGATCTAATTTTTACCCTAAAATGTATGCAAATACATTGGAAGAAAACCCTTTAACACTCTGATTTAAAACTTCTAATGATCTCACGCATTCATTTGTAATGTCAGTCAAGTTTAATATCGCTGACGCTGACTCATTTTGCATAGGATTCATATTCATAAATCGTTTCAGATGAGCATACACTTGTTCGCGGTGATTAGAGAACCTTTCTTCTAGTAATGAAAAGGCTAATTTATAATTAGAGTCAACTATAGATATTGACTGCACAATACGATAAGCATCTCCTCTAGCACAGACGGCTCAGAGGTAAAGTCCAAGACTCGAAGCAAGAAGCATCTCCTCTTAGCGCAGATTTTAAGTACTGTAATTTGACAGCATCTGTTAAATTAGGATTCGAATCAACACTGGCTAAAAAGATATCTTTAAATGAAAGCCACTCATGTAAGTTACCCGAAAACGTTGGCAAAGTAATTTTGGGTAATTTAACATTGTTCTCAGCATTCGTACAACTCGAAGATTTAGATTTATTTTCTTTGGAAAGTTCAGCTAATTTGCGATTTAATTCGACTTCTACATCTAAGAGAATATCGTCAATCTCTTCTTTCTCTTTTACATAAGCATCAATACTTTCATCAGTACATAACCCAAACAATGAATCGAAACTGGAATTTATCTCTGTCTCAAGTGCTTTAAATTTATTCTTTAATACTTCCAAATCACTTCTTTGGACATTTTCGTTCGCAACTTTTTGTTTTAATTTTGTCAACTGTGTTTTCAATGTACGTTTTTTCGCTAATATCTCCTTTAGTGACATTTTAATTAGCAAAAGTCAATAAACAAATAAACAGCTTAAAAAAAGGAAAGGGTACTTACCCTTTTGTTTCTACAGAACTTCAATCTGGAAGTATCGAAAATAATCCTTCGTTTCAAACCGAAAGTAATATCACAGTCTCTAAACTTTATTAGCTGTTCCGGCTCTGAACGGCCAGAAATTGTAATGAATCTATATCCCGTCGATAGCTATAAATCACAGTAAAATAATACCACACATCTATTAGAAATTAGATTCAATATAGTATTTATTTCCCTAGCGACACTCTGGCGCTAGGTTCCTTTCTTACAGCGTCACATCTGAATCGCAACTCGGAATGCACAAATATGTATATCATTTTAAGAAGCTACATACATGTTCTAAGAAAACTGCAATAAATCTTGAAGGAAATAAAAAAAGTATAAAAAACAGTTTCTCACAGACGATAGTTCAACGCTACTTCAAGTGCGCATGCGCTATTCGTCAACATTCTCCTCTGTCGCAGACAGATTGGCGCTAATAATTCTCAGCTAATACAAAACAATTCCATTTGCATCAATCACATGTTCAAAGCATGTAATAGTGTGTTCAACATTAGCGCGAAGTGCTTATCTATCAACTGACCAACATGATGTGTTACGCTTACTTTTAATTCAGACCGTATGCTTTCTCTATAGATATGTTTTGCTTTCAGGCATCCCCAGAAACCAGAACACGACCCCCGTCCCAGGAACCTCAAAGGGCTTGCCATATCGGGGTGTATGTATCCAAGCTCCTAAGACTCTCTTCAACGGCGGCGCAGACCCCCATTGTCCCTGCCCGGCTTTATACAAAACGCGGGACAATGAAGAAAACGCTTGCCAAATACGAAGATAAGAACTCTAGCACATCTATGCCTCAGGGCACCACTCCATCGGCATCGATTGTTCATCCTGGTTCCTTGTGCGCTGTGTCAGCCCTCGTCACTGGAACTCAGGGGGCCAAACCCCAATGACTAGGTCGGTGATCTCGGATCTAGCTCCACAGTAGCCGAAGGAACGGACACGACAGTACCAGTATGGTTCTCCAAGCCCGAACCAATCTCCGAATGAACGGGGGCTCTAGTCCTGTGAAGTCAAATTATATAACCCCGTGGTTGAGACTGCTTAAGTACAAATTCTAAATCCCCACAACCAGAAGTCATAAGGATTCAAGAGTGGAGAACAAGAATACCAGGCAGTCGGAAAAGTTCGGGAAACTAAATGATCATCTCCATAGTGGTCATAAAGGAGTGCCTTCACTGGTCCAGAAAAGTGAGGTGGTGCACCACTTGCATGAAGACAGTAGTCTCAAAACATTCTTGCTGTTGTAAGGCAGGAATGACTGCTGAAGAATTTCACAGAAACAGGCATCGATGATGAAATACCTCTGAGGAGCTCTGATGTTCTCCTCGGAGAAAAAGTACCAAGAACGAAATCAACTGTAAAATCACAGCATACAGAAATGTGGCCAGGGTACAAAAATGATTCCTGCACAACATTAGGACTTGTTGTACCCTATACGTGACAGTTCTGCGTATTAATTTCTCCGTCTAAGGTAAAATACGACTCGGCCGACCACAAAACATTCCAAGGTAAATTGTTCCATTGTCAACGGCTATTCTGGCCTAAAGAAGATTATCAAAATCAGTGCGTTTGTCCGAGTCTGCAACATGCAGTTCTTGTAGAAGCTGGAACGTTTATGCACTTTACAAAGATCGTAGAACCTTCCCTCCTGTCTACCATGGGAGAGGACTTCTTTCACAGCTTCATTGGAAATCTGTTGCTGCCGTTCCCTTCGCAGGACACACAACTTACCAATCTCTTCAAATTTGCAAATCGTCTTTTTCAGTCTCCTTTCTTAAGCCTTTCAAGCGTCGATATTCTCGTAGTGCAATTGAAAAATTACTGCCGCTCTGTTAAAACAATCTGAACAATATTTCGATTCTTCTTCTAACTGCATGCCAAAGAATGATTTTACGCACTGATTACTTTTTAAAACGCTTCATATTTGCATAACGTCATTTCTACTTTACATGAAAAGTGAATCTGTGGCCGAAATTTGATCTATTGATTTTTATTGAAGATTTCTTTTCCCATGGTCCATATAAGGCATATACTAAGTTTCAAAGGAATTAACCTACAAGAACGGGCTCTAAATAGATCTAAATAAGGTAACTTTAATTATAATATTCCTGTAGATTTGTTTTGCAGTTGAATAATTTTGAATAAAATAACTTTGAATGAAATTAAGTATAATTGTTCCGTGTTTATACGGCATTTGAACAATGATAACTCATATTCAGGTGAGTTTCTCTTATAATCGCATTAATTTTTTAAATTGTATGCACAATTGCTTTAATCATTTTTAATGAAGGAAATCTTATTTGCATAATATTTACATCTCTGATAAAACTATCAAAATCTCAATAAAGTTTTAAAGTAGTTGTGATCTATCACTAGAGCTCGACACACGTGCAGCTCACAATAAGACTAACAAAATTTATTTTTGTAATAGTTACATACTTACCCAGTACCTTGCAGCAAAGGACTGCTAATTATTGTGAAATTTTGTCACGGAACAGATTACTGCTATGACATAGAACTGACTGGAGAATACCTGATAAGCAAATTTCCCTCTTCTGTATGGTATGTGATATGTTTTATATTTGTATTGTAAAGAAAACGGTTTTCTTTTTCTATTAGATTTATCAGTTACTTTTTTAAAACACTTGTATTATTGCGCTTATTTTCCTTATCTTTAAATTTTTTTGCTTGTCCTTAAATAAGGCCAATTATGAAAAACGAAAACTGATTCTAATAATCTACTTTATTCATAATAACAATGAAACCACTTTTTAAACTACAGATATGTTATAATATTTTGCTATTACATTACACGTATTTAATCAGCAAACTGACTTTCATGACTGTTAAACACTATAAGACAATGAAACATTTTAAAAATCCCAAATAAATATTCAGTTGGTACTTAATTTTGAATTTACTGAAGTAAATGTAAACTAATTTACGTATTTTTTCAAGTTTCAAAAACACTCAATATGTTTAACTTTGCTAATATGGTAAACATCTATGCATAGCTAAGAAGATAAATTTTCAATACCGGAAAGATGGCTGATGCCACTGTTGAAAGAAAACAACGATGGCGACTTTTTCTAGAAGCGAGTTGTTCTCAAAAACCATTACTCAGATCATTTGCTATAATATTTCTGTCAATAACTGCCATAAAAACAGCGATCATTTGCAACAGTAATCCAACCTTAATTTGTTGCAAAAGTGAACAAGACACGACGAACAAGCAGAAGACGCGGAATCCTACCTGTTGATGTAATCTTAAGTGACTTATCTTTGTAGTTATTTTCCAAAATAATGTTTTTGAATACCGAGTAAAAGAAAGGATAGTTCTATATCTCCTATTCCATTTGGCAATCGAGGAAATTCAACTAACGTTTTTAATCTCTCAAACTAGCGTTTTGCATCTCTCTCTGACTCGAAAATATTGTTACGAATTTTATATAACGTAGCATGAAAAGTCTGAAAATAGCGAAATTCTGCGGAAAAATAAGATTACAGGGGAAGACTATTTAAATTGATGTAAATGGCTGTGCTGCTAAATTGGCGAGACGATCAGTGGTCGACTATTTTTGTCGCCAAATTTGGCGAGAAAACTTCAGATGTCATCAAACTCGACAACCATTTGGCAACATTTTGGTCCGGCCCCTGTATAACTTTATATAATTGGTACCGTAATTGATCCCCCCGTGTAACTATAACCGTATCCGGCCTTTTAGATGTAACTTTATATGCCTACTAGTAATTTTGAGAAATGGAAGGCGTTGGAAATCCTTGGCGGCCGGCGGAAAACTGCGTAAGTCTGGAGAGGGCATCTGTTCTCAGTTTTTAGTTCAGAGTCGACTTCAGAGCATAGAGTTACCTCATGCGAGCTTCGACTTCGATCTTTAGAGAAACTTTGCTTTATGTTTAACGATCTTAGTAGTTTGAAGTGGTAATTACTGATGTGTTCTGTAATACAGAGAACAGCTATACGAGGGCTTTTGTGGAAAATTCTAGAACTGTGAGGTGTTTCTTTTGGAAAAATAAATTCTATCAAGCTGTCATCAGCTCTGTGTGAATTCAATCTATTAAGAACCCGTGCGCACGCAATATTATATATTAGATTTATATAGATCTTTATTCTGATACACGTATTTTAACGGAAAATCAGACTGTTTTTGAGATCAAATGCTAATATTTTGGCGTAGTTTGATTCTACACCTAAAATTATGCCAAAATGCAAGTTTTGTGAAAATGGTACGAATACCTTTTTTTAAATTTGCACTCAAAATCTTAGCTGGCTAGTGTTAATTGAATTTGGTTATAATGCTTTTTCTCCTCCCTTTCCGCATACCTTCGTGGTGTAATTGGAAGCATACTCGACGCGTATTCGAGAGACTCAAGTTTTGAGTTTCGGCGACAGCATGGCATATTTTTCACCGCTTCTGCTTCCAAAACAAAGTCTATTGGTCCAGTGTCCGAACTAAAAAGTGTTGGACGATACTAATTTATTATCAGGATTTGGCTTATTCAATCCCCTGTTCCCCAGTGGTCCTTTAAAAGGGGAATTATATAAGGTATTTTCTCCTCCCTTTCCGCAATTGGAAACATTCTCAACTCGTATTCGAGAGGTCCAGGATTCGGGTCCCAGCGAGAGCGTTGTACATTTTTCATCTTTCCTGCTTCAAAAAAAAAATGTTTCTACATATTTGATAATATCTTTTTAGCTAAATTTTGTCGCTTTCGTCTTTTGTAATTTGAAATTTAGGTTTAGCCCAAATTAAAAATTCGGATACATCTCTTGATTTATTTTTTAAATGTTGTTCTTAAATCATTTTGTCACTTTTTCAAGAAATCTTTTCAATTACAGCCTATAAAAATTTGCATTGTATCTTAAAATAAAATATGTTTTAAAATATTCCAAAAAATTAGAAATTTTTAATAAAAAATGTCGAGATATATGCAAAATTAAATATTAAAAATGTTTAGCGATGATTTGAAATTGAAGTCAAATTGATAAGATGACAGACCTCTAAGCATCATATTCTTTTACCCGCTTTAAATTCTTATGATTTGAGTTTACTGAATTCTTATTATTTTCGTTAACTTCAAGACCACTGTTTGAAAACTAGGAAAACACATATTAATAATGAGGACATATGAAGAATCAGAACTGAATTCTGCCTTTGAAATTCGATGAAGGCAAGAGACACGACATTTTCAATTATTAATTCACTAACATTTTAAACATAAGAATATTCGATTAACTGTGACAGCTATTCTGAATCTATTGTTTAAAAGCGTATTCTTCACAGATATTGATATTTTTTCATTCATTTTCACATGCTTTAATTATGTGTTAATTTATAATTCTTAATTTTTGGCATTTGTCCTAATTACACATTTCACTCATTTATTTATCTAGAAAATCGTTTAAATATTCTTCTCATATTTTAACTCCTGTTGGCTACACATTTCAATACCAATACTTAGCTGCAGCAGAATGGCAATAACCAGAGTAATTTAATTCTGATTCTTCATATGTCCTCATTATTAATATGTGTCGTGACCGATGATTGTGGGTTCTCTTCTTACCTTATTTGGCGTCAAAGATCAAAGAAACTTGTACTTTTTAAACGTTTTTATTCAGAGTAATACAGTACAACATAATAATCGTAATAGTTTCGCGTGATCCACTTAACTCTCTCTGCGTTTCTCTAGCGTTGGTGTCCACGCTCTTCATAGAGGGCGCCAGTGTCTCACACCTCCCCATTCAAGTTGGTGTTCAAACGGTGTAATTGAAAAGAAATAATACGCTACTTAAAATCGACTAAAGGAACAATATAAAAAAATTAATCATATATGAATACAAACATAGGTATTTAAAACATAAGATTTAATCCCCTGTCGTCAGCCACAAGAATTTCATCAACAGTCAGTCTAAAGCCATTTGGCAGTACCTTCCTATATTTGAATATGACTGACGTATCACAAATTATATCTTCATAATCTAATCTATAGTCATCAAACGTTTTGCCATCTGAATAAAAAAGTGGTTTAGGTTTAGAAATTACTTTGGAGTATTTCTTTCTAACCTTTATCCTTCCTGTTTGACTTAACTCAATCCCTTCTTTCTCACTCTCTGATTTAGAATACCTTTTAGAATTTGTAACCTTAACACCTGATTTTTTAGAAGCCTTCAAACTGTTCTTTACCGTACTCATCGCTTTTACTTAATCCAATCCAATGGTCCCAATCTGCATTATCGAGTTCCTTATCATATGGAAATTTCGGAAATACTGCTTCTTGAATAGCATAATAATCATCATTATAAAGCGCTTTCGTTTCCTGATCATGTTTCTCAGGATCAAAATTACTTTCAATATTATTTTTGTCATGGTTCAGTTCATCTTGTCCCGGTACTTCTTTTAACTTTAAAAGTTTTCCTTCTTTCCTCTTAAAAGCTTTGAAACGTTTTAGTTCTTGTCAGTTCGGCTCTTTCTTCCCTTTTAATGTATTCTTCACGCGTCTTCTTTCTTTTATGATCAGCACTTCTGACAAAATCTTCAATCGCCTTTGTATATCGTTTAATGAATTTTGATTCCGAGTTCTGAAATCAGAAATTATGTTCAAACAATTCTTGCTTTTGCATATTTCTTTCATCATTACTCAGCACTGCAATATATGTTTCTTCATAAATCAGAATCTCATCATTTTTATAATTTCCTTCATATTTCTTATCTAAAATAAAATTTCTAACAAATTTCTCATTCCTATCTAGGTTTGGATTATTCCAAAACTTCTTCAAAGAGGAGAGTTCTTTCTTAATACCCTTTGGTATTTCCTTTTCTTAGCATTTCAACCATTTTAAATAATCGGAATCTTCCTCTTCTTTCTCTTTTGTTTTTGACAGACCTGCAGTAAATAACTAGCATCATTTTTTTCCCTCTTCATCAGAACTAACAGAAATATCTTTATGAGGCTGTTGAATTTCATTAACATTCAAAATATTAGCACAACCTTTCAAAACTACCTTTAGATTCAATCAGTTCACTACAAGCACTAAAACGTAATAGTATATCATGTACTAGATTATCAGCTGTAAATCACACGGCTGTAATAGGTGCGTGCACTGTATTTGCTTGTGAACTCATCAGTAAATTTACATTTATTAAAGGTGCATTAATCATCTGCTGCTCAAATACAGATTTTAATATTACACTTCACATAGCTTTTTACAATACTCTGGTACAATAGTACTCTTTATAATACTGATCTGAGTAACAGTATCAAGGACAGAATTTAACACGTTATTATGACATTTTACTTGTACCGCAATTAAAGAATCAAAATGACTATTAATTTTGTTAAACCTATCCTTCAAACTCATTAAAGCATCATTTGATACACATTCTATAACAAAAAAAAATCGACGCACCAAGAAGGAGTTGTCCGATGGAGACAAAAATTGGTGGATAGGAAGATTATGTACAGAATAGAAAACGATTAAAATTTCAGAACAATTGATTGATTTATTTCAGAGTTACATAGTTTAATGAATTTGTTACAAATTCATTAAGGTGTTGACCCACCTCTAACCTGGATGCAAGCTGCCACACGGCATGGCATAGACTGATTAAGCTCCCGGATGGTCTCCTGCGGTATTTCTGGACACATTTGCTCCATTCTCGGGCTAGATCATCAACATTCCGAGGTAGATGCAGTTGCCTTCCCATCATATCCCAGACATGCTCGATGGGAGAGAGATCTGGCGATCTGGCTGGCCAAGAAAGTGTTTGACAAGCTGTAAGATAGTTCATAGCAACACGTGCCCTGTACAACCTGGCATTATCTTGGTGAAAAATAATTCCATGGTACTGCAAGAGGAACGGTAGCAAAACAGGTCTCAGAATGTCGTCGACGTACCGCTATGCTGTACGTGTTCCTCTAATGTATGCCGTTGTTATGTATTACTTATTTCAGTTGTGATTTAAATTGTTTTAAAGGTAATGATTTA
>KK115030.1:517320-531504 GCA_000611955.2 Stegodyphus mimosarum | reverse complement strand
TTCGGGTATCATATTTCAACGAAAATGTCCATTTTGACCGCTATCGAATGCAATTTAACGATGATTTTGCGTAACATATGTACGTAAAGACGGAATAAAGGACTCTTTTTCCCCCAAAAAATTATAAAACAGATTTAAAATAAATTCTGAAGAGAATTTTTCATGGCATCTCTGCGTATGTACATATTTATGTGTGTATCTCGTATAACCGCAAAACGAGTAACCCAAGAACGTTGAAAGTTTTGTATGTAGAACTGCTATAACATCTAGATGTGCATCTCCTATTTTGGTTTCAATCGGCCGCACCAAAAGTATATAAATATTCGTATAAATATATATATGTATGTATCCACTCTATAACTCGGCTCAGTGATTTCAGTTTCTTTATTCTTGTATGTGGGTAAATTGTGCACTTTTTGCTTTAAAAATGTTTAAATTATGTTGTTCTGATCTTCCAGTTAAGGTTTTTATGCCTTTAGTAAATCTGCATGCAATATTTGTAGAATTATCAACAATTTAAAAGTTCGGCTAAACCTAATTACACTCACTTCCAAAAGTTAAGCACGGAGAGAAACATGCTAATTTCCCGAATCCAATCAGAATTGAAGAGGATGCAATTTGCTGCAGAGGTAGATGGAAGTATGCAAATTTGTTAGGTAACAGCCAATCGCGCTTTCATGTCAAGAAATATGCAGTCTTATAAGAAGCCAGCTTTATGAAGGGTTACAGAAGTTGTTTGTAAGTGCTGATAGAAGGTGTTTAAAACTTTCGTACAATTTGTTTTCAAGACATACCTGTTTCTATGACTTCCAGAAGACGGATGGAAGATTCGGAGCGCTAGCGTGCTGTGGGGCGCATTGAAGCAGGACAGTCGATCACAGATGTTGCTCTTTTCTTCGGCGTTCATCATTCTGTAATTTCACGTTTATGGAAACAATTCAAAACCACACAGACAGTTGTCCGAAGGCCCGTAGCCGGTCGCCCAAGGGTTACAACCATCCTGGAAGATTGATATATTGCTATTGTAGCCAAGCGGAATTACAGAGCGACCTCTACACGTGTGACATCTATGGTTACAGCGTCCATTGTTAAGGCGATATCTGCAGCTACTGTATGCCGAAGATTACACATGAGTGGACTGTACGCCCGGGTACCTCGAGTTTTGTGTTCCTCTTTCCATCTCATCAAGAGGGGCACGATTGCAGTGGTGCCGGGCACATGTCAATTGGGATGTGTCTGACTGGTGCAATGTCATGTTTATTGATGAGTCAAGATTTGCTCTGGAACCAGATGACAAGCGTATAAAGTTATGGCGTGAATAACGAACACGCAATCAGTCCCAAAACATCACCGAACATCACGCACTCCGAGGCGGAAGCATTATGATGTGGGCAGGGATTTCATTAGAGTATCGCACCGACCTGCACATCTTTAAACGGGGTTCTTTGACGGCTGTCCGGTATCGAGATGAAGTTCTAGAACCCATTGTGAAATTGTACGCTGTAGCAGTTAACCCTACTTTTGTTTTAATGGACGATAACGCACGTCCCCATAGAGCTGACATCGTCGATGACTACCTGGAGAGTGAAGGGATTGCGCGTATGGCGTGGCCAGCATATTCGTCCGACCTTAATCCCATTGAAAATCTTTGGGATGCTCTCGGCCGTGCTGTATCTTCACGTTTCCCACCTCCAGCCACTCTTATTGAGCTGGAAACTGCTCTACAAGAAGAATGGCGATTGCTTAATTCTGCGGTGGTTAACCATCTAATTGGAAGCATGGTCACAAGGTGTAAACTTCGTATACTGCTGAGGGGTACCACATACCCTGTTAATGTCCTTTTTTTCATTTTATGCTGTTTATTTTCACTTTATACATAATTCTGTTTAAGTCTCCAGTATGTCATTATCTGATAACTTACAAAAATTTAATACTGTTTATTTCTGTATATAATTCTTGATTTTGTTTTATGCATAAATATATATATGCTACTTTCCTGCCGAATTTTGTGTGAATCAAAGCAGCATTTGTTGATTTTTTTGCATTTTACATCAACGTGCTTAACTTTTGGAAGTGAGTGTATTATTACCATAAGAGTCATCTTTGTTTACGTTTGAACAGGGCCGGGACGAGGGTGAGGCAGGTGAGAGGCACTTGCCTCAGGTGAACAAATAGCAGGGGCGCCAAATTAGCTATTCAATCAAAAATTTAGAAATTTTTTTTAAAACTTATGATTTTTAACTCTTAATTTTGGCATACATCAGTGACTATTAAAAGAATTTTGTATTTTAAACAATCCAACTAAAAAATTAAAAAGAAAAACCAATAGCATTAATTTATTCTCAAATGACTAGTGTATGTAATATTTTCTAACATTAAAATTTTTGTTATTGAAAGTAGCTTTAAGGAATTAGTTACACTTTGTGTAATGAATTGCATAGATTAAACTTTCATAGAAAATATTATACTGCCGACATTAGTAGTTCTTTGCTGTCTCTCATTAGTTTGTCTTGAAAGTCCACTAACTGAATATAGATGGCGACATAACTGGCTGAGTTGTGCAGTTTCATGAACGTCTTCTGGAATTAGCATTCGAAGAACAAGCAAGGGTGATTGAAAATGAAATGTACCATATTATTAGTTATTGCACTTTTTTTTGGGGGGGGTATAAAATTTTCCAATAAACGAGGCTCATGAATCGAAGTTTTTTTGGCTTATGTCCACACTCATGTTGCGCGGGAACTGTATTGATTGCTAAAGTTATTTCTGAAGCAGATGCTGAAGGATTAAACAAATTGGGTCATTCTTTGTCAACTGGGATGTAAAGATATAAGGTAAGATAAATGTTTTTTAATAATTCTACTGCTTATATTGAAACAATAAAATAAATTTTTCAGTTTTAGAGAAATAAAAAAGGAGGTTTGAAATTTTGAGTACTTTAAGGTTATGATAACGGAGCCCGTATGGCTGGATTGTACAAAGGTGTGCAAGCCATTATTTGCCAAAGAAATGATCAAGCTACATATATTCCTTGTTCAGCTCATAGTCTAAATTTGGTATACAAAAATGCCGTTTCAACAAATTCAACTATGTTAATATTTTTTGGCGCTGTACAGAGGATTTATAATTTTTTTTGTATCTTCATCGAGTTGATGGGATGCACAAGGTGTTATGTCCGTTTTGAAGACATATAAATGTCATATGGATACACGATGGTCATTAAGAGCAAATACTATTAAAGAATTTGTTCTACAAATAACAGAAGTACGTAGATTATTGAAAGATACGGCATTAAATCACAAATCTTTGCAGTGGGCTGAAAATAACAGCGTTTTGAAACAAATCAATTTTAAATTTTCGAGTTTGTTATCTGCTTGGAATTTAAAACTGCAAGAAATCGAAAAAGTAAATAAAGCCTTGCAGGCAAAAACTATAATTCTATATGAAGCCGCACGTTTAATGGAGGGACTTTGTCTTTCATAACAGGAAATGAGAGAAAATATTTCTCAATGCATTTTGAAAAATTTAATACTTCAGCTTTAGAGATGAATATATATATCATCAGAATTTGAAGAGAAACGAAAACGAAAAGTTAATAAATCAAATTGTGAGGGATCAATTGATATAAATTGTAGTTTTTCAGAAAAAAAATATTTTTATAGACATTAAAGAAGTGTTCGACATTTTAATTTCACAATTGAAATGGCGATACGAACAATTAAATGTCATTAGATTGAAGTAATTTAAAAGCAGCAGCTTATAACTTAGTACTTAAATATCCGAATGATATGAACGCTGAAGAAATTCATTCAGAAATATCTAGTTTTAAAAACCATGCTATTTCAGTAATTCTGGACACAAAAGCAGCTACAGGCTTAGAACTTTTAAAAATAATTTGATTATAATTTAGTTCAGTCCTATCCGAATTTGGAAGCAGCGTTAAGAATTTTTTTAATGTTGCCAGTTACTGTAGCTAGTGGCGAAAGAAGCTTTAGAAAACTTAAAGTGATAGGGAAATATATGAGGTCTTCACTAGGCCAAGAAAAACTTTCAAACATGGCCATTCTCTTTATAGAACATGAATTAAGTAATCAAATAGGTTTTGAAAAAATTATTGATGATTTTGCTTCTTTAAAAGGAAGAAAAATTAAATTACAAATATGCTTGAAACGTTTATGCCATAAATTTCTGAGCAGATGTTTTATTTATACTACTTAATATTATTTGCCATTTTTAAAAAAGCATATTTTTAATGGTTTCCATTTCAAAAATGTTAATCATTATATATGTTTCACTTTGTGGAAATACAAAGTTAAGTATTACTGTAAGAGTTATTGTATTTTCGCTTGAAATAGTTACTTTTAATGAGCATAATATATATATATAAATATAGTTAATTCGTTCTTTATGTATGATTATATGTATATATATGCAATAATGCGTATATGTATATACACAGTCCAGTCACATTAATGTGACCATCTGTCAAAAGCCAGAATAACCACCTTTCGCAGAGCGGACTGCTGCGAGACGTGCAGGAAGAGAGTCACATAGGTCCCTGAAGGTGTTCTCTGGGATGTTGAGCCATGCCGACTCTAATGCCGTGGCCAGCTGCGCTAGATTACGCGGTTGAGGATCCATGACGCGAACAACTCGATCGAGATGGTCCCACAGATGCTCGATTGGGTTTAAGTCAGGTGAGTTTGCTGGCCAGGGGAGGACGGTAAACTCATCCTGGTGCTCTTCGAACCACGCACGTACACTGGCAGCTGTATGGCACCTCGCATTGTCCTGCTGGAAGATGCCATCATCCTGAGGAAAAACAATGCGCATGTAGGGGTGAACATGGTCCGCAAGGACAGATGCGTACTTGTATTGATCCATTGTGCCTTCCACAATGATCAGTGAACCTAGAGAATGCCAGGAAAACATTCCCCAGACCATAATGCTCCCGCCTCCAGCTTGGACCGTTCCGGCAATGGTTGCAGGGTGGTTCCTTTCAGAGGTTTCACGCCTTATACGCCAACGTCCATCTGTCCGATGGAGCATAAAACGCGATTCATCCGAAAACGCAACCTGTCGCCACTCAGTGGACGTCCAGCTGCTGTACTGGCGTGCAAATTCTAGCCTTCGCCGTCGATGAACAGCAGTCAGCATAGGTGCACGAACCAGGCGTCTGCTTCGGAGGCCCAGACGCAGCAATGTTCGCTGAATAGTACTTTGGGAGACACTTTTGGTAGCCCCTTGGTTCATTTTGGTGGTCAGTTGCTCAACGGTAGCCCGTCTATCTGCCCGAACGCATCTCCGCAACCGTCGTTCGCCTCTGTCATCTATGGCCCGTGGTGCACCACATTTGCCACGTCGCTGATTTTGGACAGTCCCATTTTGCCATGCACGGTACACTTTTACCACGGCGGCACGCGAACAGTTCACAAACTCAGCCGTTTCGGAAATGCTTCCACCCTTGGCCCGAAAGCCAATGATCATGCCCTTTTGGAAGTCGGATAAATCGCTTCGTTTCTGCATTACGCCGACGATTGAAATGTTTTCCGAAGCCCTCACACACCCTTTATATACGCTCAACTGCACTGTGCTGCCACCTGCCTTCTGTGATTGGTTATTTAACTCTGACATGGAAAGTACGTGGTGGTCACATTAATGTGACTGGACTGTGTATTACGCATGTTTGTATAAGGTTATGTTTTTAAACATCATTTAGTATTATTTATTTATTCTCTCCCCCCCCCACACAAATAGATAAATAAATATTCTTGCATTGTATACAGGGGCGCACATTTACCGCTTTGCCTCAAGTGAAAAAATATATAGTTTGAATATATAACAAAAACTGTTCCCCCCTTTTTTGTTTGTTTAATTTCTTATCATCGTTTTATATTTATTGCAGTATTTGAATAGAACATGTGGCAACGATTAGATAATTCTTCAGATGATATAATTTTTTGTGCATTCTGAGTTATAAAATGAATGAGATGTAACGCTGTTAAGTGAGCTCCAGAGTGTCCGTATGGTAATCAAATTTAAAGAGTGCATTTATTCTGTTGTGGTTTATGTGCTATTGACGAAGTAGATTTAATTCAATCCAATAAGTTTAAATGAAATGCAAGAAAAGATGCGTATAATTTGATGTTCCGTACAAGGTGTTATGTGGTGTACACTTCAGATTTTTGCCTTTTATGCTGAGCTGCAGCTTGTCAGAAAAACTAGATTATTTATTTAATCCATTTCCTTATTTTTTTAAAGCATTCATAAATTTTTAATGTGAATCAGTTAAGAGAAAATTAATTTTTAAAAATTATTATGGATTTATTTATTTTTGTAGTAAGAGAATGTAAAGTTCTTCCTTTTCCATTTGCATTATTTAGAATTTTCACGGTAAATATGGTAACTTTTATTTAAAAATTTGTATTAGAAAACTCGTATTACGTATGAGAAGCTTACATTAAACTTCGTAACTTATATTAAATAGTATAGAATAAACTGAATATAAAAAGAAAAATTAAATAAAACCTATGATTGCGAATTATTCTTTTAATTTCTCTTGGATTAGGGCAAAGCACACTAGATATGTTTGCCTAAATGGAGGTATACGTTCTTGGAAGATTTTCGAAGGGTATCTGTCTTTTGTTTGACTTCAAGAGTTGGGGGGAATTCGCGAAAATGCCCATAAGCTAGCCCATACGTCAGGATATATGATTTTATCCATTCGGTCACTGAGAAGCCCGTTATTCTTTTGAATATTATTCGTCTGACGAATACAGTAAAAAATAGTAACAATAACATGTATAATATTCGGTAATCGTTAAAGCAGTAATAAGGTGAAACTATTTACTTTCTCATTTTAGAGCTATGACGAAAAGCTGTATGTACGCTGCTCCATGTTATAAAAGAATAAAGTCATACTTTTTATTTAGCACGTGTGCTACTAAAAATTGAGCAAAATCTTACATGTGTCTTGACATCTATGCCATGATTGTGGCAGAAGATGGCACTATGTAGTCTTGTGTTGCTATATTTGCCCAGTTACGACCCTTTCTCGCCTAACGCGCGTTTTCTAACTTTTGAACTGTTTACGTTTTAATTATTAATTTTTTCGGAGGGTGGCTTAGAGAAAGTGGGAAGTGAATCAACAAACACTTTTTTCATCATTACACGACACGTAATGATGAAAAAAATGAATTACTGGCCTTCAACATTCGTTCCTTTGCCGTATTCAGGATCGTACTTTGTCCTGTTCTGTGGTACTAAGAGCTGTGTTTTGTTGCTGCAGTGGCCATTCTTTCCTGTAATTGCATTTGACATCCTTCTTAAAAAGATAAGATGGTCGTGAGCTCCGATTCATCTCCGTGTCGGGAATAGAGTGGAAAAAACAACAACGAGCTGAAAAAAAAGGAGGAGCTTAGAAGGAAAACAAGTTCTACCTTCGTTTTATATATTGTTGTTAGATTTATTGCTGTAATAGTTTCGATACTTTAACTGAAGCATGGAGCAAAACGTTACGGTTTGTTTTCTGTCTGTTACGGTATTTTCCGTTCGTTACTCATCGAAAATTTACTGATAACCGAATGTCAAAATCTTTCTTTTGTTTTATCAGAACAAATTGTAGTCTATTTTTAATTTGCGCGCTAAGGAAGCATAATAAACTTTTAGTTACATCATATACTCGAATATCTTAATTTTTGCCAGTTTTCTCTATATGAATTTTTCTGTATTTGCTTATTGTCTGAAAGAATATGAGAATTAATATTTAGCTTTCTTTTCGTAATTATTATTATTCTTTTTTTTTTAGAATACACACAGAGCAAATTTTTTTTTCCCGGAAAGAAGTTGATAATCTAATTAAATTTCATTGTTATTGCAATCAAACAATATTGAGGTCAGAAACGTTCTTAGCGGAGTTTTCTCCAAATTTCTTCATCTTTGCGTTATTTTACCATGGGTATGTCATCACTTTATTTGGTAAGTATTGATAATAGGCGAAATAACGAGAGGTTTAATATATATATACGGTTATATGTAGTTCGCGTGGTATGTTGAAGTTCCGGAAAGGAGCTCCTTCTACTCTGTTGCCAGTATAATTTATCTATCGTACGCTTTACTCATAACCAAACCTGAAATTTCTGGTAACCAGGAAAACGTAAGCTTTCGAATTTATTTCCGGAAATTAATTAATCTGTAATTTTTTAAAGAACGATATTAAAAACAATAAACGCATTTCTTAAAATCTTCCTCGTTTTCTTTTTTAACAATATATTTAATTGGTATGAATTAAAATACATTATTCCAATTAATAAAAGGTATGTTTAACGTCTTCCATATATATATATATATATATACATATGTAGTAATATGTAGTATTTTACTTAGTTAGACAGATAGATGCAAAAACCAGTAACTTCCTGATGTGGCCGTTTCAAAACCTCATTTTATTCCAGAGTAATTCACATCAGACCAATTCTGGAGACATGGTATTTTTTCAATCATAGTTATGATAATTGTCATGTATACGGGTTTTAAATGTAAGACGTAGCCATCTTAGACTGAGAAGCAAAGCAGCGTGGATGTTATCATGGCGGAAGCTAGGTAAAGGAATGAATGACGTAGTAGCTTAGAAGGTTTTCATACAAAGTATAATGCATAAGTACAACTAATCTGTGATTGGTTAATTTTAGGTTGTTATGTAACATGGAAAGAACTCGAATTTGGGAGAACAGTTGAACTTAGAGGGGAGAACAAATTTAGAATAGTTAATTTAGAATAGTATTTTATTATATATATGTAAAATATAAAAAATACGATGGCTTTGCCCTACGCGAACAGGCAACCTATTATTAACTTTCCGCAATTCCAGGGAAAATGATCTGCAGTCAGAATTGAATAAAGATGTAAAAACTAAAAAGCTAAATCCTTCTGTGTCGTCATTCTTCAGCCTTCTACTCCTCCACAACAACGCCCGGAATCTGATTTAGTGATCGCCAAACTTTGCCAATCCCGTGCCTACCTTCAAAAATATCACAGCTTTGCGAATCCTGTTGACTAATAATAGGCTGTAATATTTTTGAAGGTAGGCACAGGATTGGCAAAGCTTGGCGATCACTAAATCAGATTTCGGGCGTTGTTGGGGCGGAGTAGAAGGCTGCAGAATGGCGACACAGAAGGATTTAGCTTTTTAGTTTTTACATCTTTATTCAATTCTGACTGCAGATCGTATTTCTTTAGATAAAATTTTCCAAATTACATATCCAATAGTGATTTAAATTAAATAAGATTAACTTTAAGCTTTCTACGTCATAACTTGTTCTAACAAAGGAAAGGAGAAATGGGAAGAGCAACAGCAGAGTCTTGAAGCAGCGATAGAAGAAAGCAGTCTGACGAAAAATGGCGCGTACTCACTATTTATACCAGCGGTTATATAACATGCTAGAATGTTCTAGAAGGTACTGGTTTAGGGGGAAGATCCTGAAATTGCGGAAAGTTAAATTATAGGTTGTGTGTGTGTGTGTGCATGTAAAATAAAAAAAATACGATTGACGCGAACAGCAAGTTATGTTTAAGTTCTAATTAACTTTCCCTGAGTCTGACATTTAATACCTGATTTAGACTAAAAACCCTAATCGTGACCAATTATTTTTACCGATCTTAACCTTTCACAGTCTGGCTCCTTTCCTATCCGGCCTTTCCTTCTTACCAGCGTTTTTCCGTTCAGAATTTGTTGTATACTAACAGCCACAGCCCAGAAGATGAGAAGAGGAAAAATTCTACCCACATATTTTTGAAAATCTGGCTTTTGCACCATATTTTCATTCGAAGATAAATGTTTTTATTCTTTTTCTATGACACTAGGTTTTACACTATGTGTGTTACTTCTTGTATTTTCTCTTTAGGGAGGGTACAAGAAGTGATAGCATGCGCCCGCTGTCGCCCTGGGTAATATTCCTAACAACCCGCTCAAAATTTTATCTTTTTATTTTATTTATTTATTTGTTTGCTAGGAGATTCAACTGTGGTCGAGATACTGGCTTGTGTCTTTTCATATTTTTATACCAGCCATGATCCTCTTATTGTAGTTTAGCACAGAAGTGCTGTCACATATAACACATAATTTTAGAAAACAGAAATTTTCTTTATTTTTCCTTCATACATAATTTTGTAACAAAATTTTCTGTTCTTTTCTTCTTGTAGGTTAATATTCATTTCTGGTTCCAAAATTCTAAAAAAGACTGACTTGATCATACAAGTTACTTGTCTTCAGTTTAATTTTGATTTTCTAAGAGTTTGTAGTTTTACATTTTGATTCATTTAAAAAGAATTTATTTTATACAACACTTTTATACAATGTACAATGCCAAAAACCAGTTACCTTTTATTAGGCACCTAAGGTTTTTGATATTTTATACTTAAACATCCCCCAACCATCAGCAGTCAGTCACGCTGATTTGTTGGAGAGGAAATACCGAATTAATCATCAAAGTGTTAGTGTATAATTTAGTATTGCATCATACTATTATATTTTTGCATTCAATTTTTGTTGTATTAAGTATGTGTACCTCCAATAAGAAGGATTTATTTAATTAATTCTAAAATTATATATTTTCTCTGAATATAAAGTTCATTTCATTAATCTGAGTTTAACTAAATATGAAACTTATATTTTACTGAGTATGGAAATTATATTTTACTGAATATGGAAGTTATATTTTACTGAATGTGAAAATAACTTAAAAATTATATTTTTACTGAACAGACGTTTTTATTTTTACTTTATGCAAAACATGTGAATATTTACTTTGAAAGATTTTTAGTGAACTGAACATTAAGTTTTCTTGTCAAATTATATAATTAATTAAAAAAATTTTTTTTCTAATTAGATGAAAAAGAACACGAGTATGATAAGGCATAGCTAACGTCTGTGCGCTGTGTCCTGGATGTTCCGTGTATTTTCTTATACTTTTCTTGCCTCACTATACTAATGCTTTGCTCTCCCGGCCTCTTGTTTTGAGTGGGGGGGGGAGAATTGTTATTAATTATACTGTGATATTTGCAGTCGAGAGTCCGGATGTTTTCGCAGTGAGTGGAACCAAAAAGAAACGTTTTTTCTTTTAACAAAAAATTTACTTTAACCAAATTAAAATTTTTATTTATTGAGTATTTATCAAAACATACATAAACAGTAATAATAATGACGCAAACGAAAAAAATTCCAATTTATTTTTTGTGTGAAATCTAAAGGCTGTATATGCAAGAAATATATGTTGGTCACAATTTATAATTCGAACGCATTGATAACTAAATATTTTCAATTGCATATGATGAATTAATGTACCACTAGATAATTTACTTTTAACTTAAACTGAAAATAAATGAGTTATTAAAATATTTGAAGTAGTACAAAACTTAAGAATAAATAATGGTAACGTGTTACGTTTTTTTTTATTTATTAATTAAAGTTTTCTTTGATGCGTACAGAAAAACACACATATATGCATGTAAATAATTATAAACTTCTTTATTTCTTTGTGCAGCTTTCAGCTACACCTCATTTGGATAAAATTTGTAACCTGAGAGAAAAATTATAAGAAATTATCTTTATCGCGAATTTTAGATGGTCATCGCACAGTGTGACACTTTTTTACACTTATTAATTTTCAACTGCGGAAAAAAATTTTTCTTATATAATTGTATTTTCAAACATAGCGATTATACTAAACGCAAAAAATTCGTCACTGAGGGTATTCTTCTTTTTGACAAGTACGAAGAAAGGTTAATTAAATTTATGTCTTAAATATCTGCGAATAAGATATTTAGTACATCATAAATTAAATAGATTCATTTGTAGGTTTTCTGGGGTGTTTTTCTCGCAATTTTTTTAACGGTAATGAAATTAATATAAAATTTAACTGAAAATTATTAAAATCTTAATAATAGTTAATGTTATTATGATGCTATTTGATTCGATGGAAATGCACTCACGAGCAGCATAAATCTGGTTCGAGGGCCACCAGTTTGTGGAAATTGTATTTTAGAATAAAGTACAAAAATTCAAAAAGACAGCCTTCCTGTTTCTTTTCAATAGGAAAAGCGGGAATGAAACTGTTAAGTACTTCCTTCTTAATGAGAATTTTTTCCGTATTGATGCCCCTGTGATCTTAATTGCTTTGATATACGTCATTTTTTTCAAAAGTTTCGATTCAATAAAAAGGGTAACAAGAGTACGTAGTTGCTGAAATCTTAAAAACATTTCTTTAAATATTTTATCTGTAGTAAAAGTTTTTCTTCTCTATTCCATGTGGTAATTCAAAATTTCGTTATTCTTTACCTGCCTTGACAATACATATTACTAACCTCTTCAGTCTAACGCTCTCCCAACTGAGCTGTTTCGGCACGATGATTACTGACCTGTATAAAATAATGTTCACTCGAAAAATATCGCTTCCGAAAATATGCCGCATAGTGCTGATCGTCTGCTCCGCCCCGCGCTAGTTAAGGTCACGATAACAAATTTGAGTTAAGTTGAATAAAACTGTTTTTAAGGCCTTGAATAAATATTAGCACATCTTCCATTTTAAGTATTGCCTCTTATTTCAGTATCATATTTTTTTCTGAAATATTTAATTCATTTCGCTTTCTGAATTTCGTCACCGAATTTTGACGCGCAGTTTGTGTCATATAAGGAAATACAGTTTATTACTACGACCTTGTTCAGTTTAAGTTTTATTCATCAGTTATTTATTAACGATGATGCCTTTCTCTATTCAGTCAAATTTTTTCCCCTCCTCTGACATGCATGAATAACTTTCTAAATATTAAAGACGCCGTGCCAACTTTTTCAGTTCGTTCTGCAAGTCTTGCATGCATAAATAAACATTTCTATATTTAGTTGGGTATTCCAGATTTGAGATCTCACGCTCAGTGTGCAAGTATTTCATTAAAGGCAAAAACACAGTAGGAGCTCGAAACGTTAAAGGGCATTTGAAACGGTCTCCACATATTTGGGTCTTTTATATTATTGCATTCAAAAGCTGCTTTTTTTTTTCTGTATAAGTTTGATTTCTTTGAGAACTTTGTGTTTCTTGTAATTTTTAAAATATCTTATAGTTTATTGTCATTTTTTAGAATCTTATTGTTCCGTGTTGATGGTTATTCTTACCCTGCAGGTGAAAGGAGGCGGGACTGCAGGTAGTTACGTTAATGTGTAACTCTGATTCAAACCTCGGGATTATGCTTTCTTTAAATGTCGTTGGAATTGTGTGTAAGTTTTGATTAAATAGGCGATGTTATAGAAGTGGGATGTGTTTTGTAAATGGCCCATAATAGTCTATCGCCTCTTCCAGGCCGGCAGTGAACTCATTGCACTGTCCTATCAAAAAGATTCCGACTTCATATTACAATGTGCCAAAACCACATATCACAGAATGTGTTGTCTAATTTAACAGGTCAGTTAGAATTTGCTAAGATAGGAAACTTCGCAGAGGTTCCCCAGCATAAATTTGATCGAGCTTTTTTGAAGTATACAGTAAATCCTTCTCGAGCACGGATTTACGGAAAGCGATTTTGTGTATAGCGTCATCTTAATTTTTTACACTTAGTTATTCTAATGATAGAATTTCATTCGTACTAGGTACGTTACTCAGCGTCGGCCGATTTGCCCATAGGCATAGAAATCATACAAACTGCAAAAGCAGTTGATGGCGAAGGAATTTCGGATATGGAAGAAGTGAAAGAATTAATCGAGAAATGACGAATGAAGAACTGGCGATCTTATAATACTAGCCGCGAGCCGAAGCAGCGACAGTGATGAAGAAGATAAAGCGAAGTTTAGGAGAAGTTAAACGAATGGTTAAAAATGGCACAAGAAATGTCTGATTTTGCAATTGAGATTGATCCAAATAAAGAATACTTCAACTTTGTGAAAGGCATTGAAAAACTCGGCGCTGTTTACCGCGAAACTTAGAATATTGCTTCAGTCATGGTCAGCTTTTTAAAAAATATAATTGTATCAAGTACCTATTTATTAAGCAGTAATAAAATTTCTTTCAGTTAACATTTCTCCCATTTTCATCTTTTAATTATATCAATATGTAAGTTTATTTCAATTATTTGTATTGTTACGAATTTCACATTTATTTATCTATTTATTTAGAATTGTAATTAAAATTCTTTTTATTT
>KK115030.1:496321-509621 GCA_000611955.2 Stegodyphus mimosarum | reverse complement strand
ACACACACACACACATATATATATATATATATATATAATGTGAAAGCAAACTTCTAATTTTAATTGGCCATAATCTCTTTTATATTTTGTTTAATTTGGGGACTTCCTCTCTCTCTTAAAAATAGCGCTATAAGTCTAAACTGCGTCATTCAAATTAATCATGAAATCCTACGTAACGCTTAAGGCAGATACTTCATGCCCAATCAAATAATTGTATACCTTTTTAACTCGAACTGAAGCTTTTTGAATCTCTCCCTTCTTCCTCTGAATTGCTGCGACACTTTCGCTTATGTTTTCCTCCTGGCAAGATGCTCTTGCAAACGTCCACGCTGCGGTGCTTAAGTGCCTAAAAAGACGTCTTATCGTTTTACCTGTGTATATAAAAATTATTATTGCTTATGATAAAAAAGTATATATTATAATAAGAAAACTCTCCATATATCATCTCCAAGGAACAGAAATTCAATTCAAAATCATCACTGAAAAAGTATTTTTGAGAATTAAAAAAAAAAAAAAAATGAATAGAATTTTCAGTCCTCCTGCTTTAAACACAGTTAAGGAAAACTTAAATTGCAAAAATGCCAAAATCAAAAGTAAACTTTTTTAGGTATTGAAAAACCAGTTATTGATAGCAAATTAATCGACTTATTAAGGGGCTAAACTGATCTACCATCAATAAACAACAACTAAAATATTAGAGAGTGTTTCATCTTACTTCCAAGTGAGCATCAAATTATTTGCTAGATTCAAAATCTAATGGATACTAATTAAAAAAAAAAAAAAAGATATTAGTCCACTAAACCAAAGGAATCTTGTCAAAAAGCAGACAGGACAAGGTTTTTTCCTTGTCAAAAGACAACCGAAATTAGTTTAATTTCATAAACAATTAATTATGTAATGATAAAATAAAAAAAATAGGTGATCAATAATCCCCGCAGTGGCAATTTGAATGAAAAAGTATAATAATATATTCCAATAAAAAATATGCGTACGATTTGACGTAACGTGGAAGAATATTGCACCATGTTTCAGCACGTACGTGTTTATTTTTGTGTAGAATGACATTCGATTAAACTTTGTACCGTGTCATATAATTCATAAAATATGCAATTATTTTACTTAATTTGATACTGCGTTACTAAAGATAAATTTGATTTGATGATGTGTTACTAAGATTACAACTTTACCTCAATCATAAAACGCCCGAGATGTTACAGTATTCCTGTACCTAAATGCATGTTCCTGTATCAAGAATTTGGATTTAGTTCTATTGTAAAGTATTTCTCCCGCTGCCTTCGTGGTGTAATGGTCAGCTTACACGGCGCGTATTAGAGAGGTCCGAGGTTCGAGTTCCAGCGAGGGCATTGCTCATTTTTCACGTCTCTCAGCGTCAAAAATCCTAATGCTCTACACTATGAATGATGATTTGTTCCTGTATCGTGTAGAACAAGCATATTATTACATTTAATAACTAAGAGTTGTAATTTTTTCTGACTCATTATGAATATGCATGTGCCTGCAGGCTCTCTTCCTTTAAAAATATCAGATTTGTTTGTTACATATCTTGTTAGCAAATTTTTTACCTCGAATAATTTTATGATCATAATGCGTAAATAAATTAAAAGTATCCACAAATTTGAGTAAAACATATGGTGTAAAAGTCTCTGGCTTAAACACTTACAGAAATCTTATTATGTATACTTAAAATCAGACTTGCTGAAATAGAAATTCGGCCTGTAACTATGTTTTAAAGAAAAATTTCCGAATGTAATTTTATTTTATATTTTGGAGTTGTCCTGTAAGTTTCACCATTTCTGTACTTATTTTATCACATTCTTTACTTAAAGTATCTTCACCATCATTACTGAATTAATTGCATTAGTGGATTTTTTCCCCTTTTTATTCATAATGTAACTATATAGTTTCATGAATTGTCACTTAAAAACATTTTAAATTTGTTTGTGTGACAGACCTTCAGTTATTTATGAGGATGAATGTTATGTTCTCTCTTGAGTCATATAAGTGTTTACTAGAGAAAAGGTAGAGTACAGTTATTTGTGTAAATTATTTGTTAGTACGATTAAGAAGGAATATTCATTATTTGAACTTTACCTCTGGTAGACACTTTATGAATGAAAATTTTACTTTTTAAATGTATTCTTTTAAGGCAAAGGGTGGAGTTAACAGAGAAGCTGTAGAGGAACGACATTGTGTGAGGACCTTGGGAACGCATCATCAAATGTATATGGCTTGTACAAAAAGAGAAGGTTTTTAAAGTTTTTTGGCTTAGTCTGCGGAGCATATTCTAGACGCATAACGAAATTATTCTTTCTTGTCTGAAACTATTAATCTTAGTATCACAGAAAATAATATGCATTTAGAGCGAGCTTTAAGCTTAGGGACCGGCCATACGTTTATCGTACGTACAAATTTCTTATTTTTAGATCCTGTTTTTATTTCAAGCTGGAATTATATACCAAGATTGCCAGATGTAACCCCAGATTAAGCGCGTGGGTGACAACTGCCCCCAGTGATATTTGTCACAAGTTTCCAATACTATGTGTTGATTTTCAGAGTCGCGCTTTTCAATAGCTGAATATTAATTTTTGGTGTTTGTGGCGGCTGTTGTACAAAAATGATTTTCCTTATTCTAGATAAAATGTACTGCCATCACGCGCCTAATTGTGCAACACAAATATACGCGCTTAACGCAAGGTTTTCAGTGGCAGTATATACTAATTTCTGATACTTTATAAGTACGTTCTTTAGTACTTGTTGTGATTTATCTCACTTTCCTGAGAGTAACATACCAAATTAATGAATTTTGTCACGGCAAGGAGCGCAAAATTCCCACTTGTAATTAACATGGACCTTGGGTACCTTATCAGTGACAGTACGCTGCGAAGAATAGTACACTGGTGAAATAAATTAAGAGAATTTTCATATTTGATCTACGATCTCCAGAACTATTGGACAGATTTTAATAAAATTTGGTGTGAACATAGGCTGATATAATTCAAACAAAATATATTTTCGACAGTTATAATAGACACACATGCTCGTGTGTAACACTCACGGGAGTCTGAAGGTCTGAAACAGCGGTTGCAGAAGACACAAAAGAAATGGTTTAATAGGAGGTATGGTCCCCTGTCACAGCCATACAGGCTTCGCAGTTGTGATATCATACTGGAAATAAAACAGTTTATCAGTGCCTGTGACAAATGGTCCCACTCATTCAGCAACGCTGCTTTCAGTTCCTGGATGGTTCACGGAGGGGGACTGCGAGTTGCAGTGGCCCTCCCCAGAGCGTCCCAGACATGCTCTATACGGTTGAAGTCTGGAGACCTGCCTGGCCAATCCATCCGGCGAATATCCTCACTCTCGAGAAATTCGCCGACCAGAAGATCTCTATGTGGCCTCGCGTTATCGTCCTGTGAGATAAATTCGGGACCCACTGCCCCCCGGAAAAGGCGAACATAGGGCTCCAAGACCTCATCTCTATACCTAACACACACCAGTCACACAGCCTCTGTCAAAGACGTGGAGAGGTATGCGGCCATCCAACATGATGCGTGCCCAGACCATTACACCGCCACCGCCATAGTTGTTGATTTCGCGGACATTGGAGGGTTGGTAGCGGGTCCCTGGCTCTCTCCATATGAAAGTACGGCGAGAATCGATTTTTAGGCTGAAACGGCATTCGTCGGTGAACAGAACGGTCGCCAATGCTCCATACTCCAATCACTATGCTGCCTGTACCATGCTAGACGTGAGCGGTACGCAAACAGCCCTTTTTCATTCAGTCTTTTGGAAACAGTCTTCTTTGTTACACGGGTTCCTGTAGGTTCCGAGAAAGCTGAAAAGCTGTAGCCCCTCTGTTACGCCTCGCTAAAATGGACAAACAGCAATCTTCTCTGGCCGTCGTGGCTCTTGGACGACCTTCTCCAGGCCTTCTCTCGATGGATCCAGTATCCTGGAACTGTTTCTATGGGTTACACACGATGCTGGGCATTAAATTAAACCCTCTGCATATCTGGACTTGCCGCTGGCTTGCCTTTAGCCTCCCCACAATTCGCCACCTCATTCCATCGTGTAAACGTTGGTGGTTACTAATTTTTACTGTTCCGATGTGAATTTAACCGATTGCTTCAAGATAACACCAAGGAATTCGCCGAGGTGTGCTAGCGAACGCAATTCGTCGTACCCTCTACGCGCTTAAAAAGCCTATTTTTCTGCTACACACATGTGTACACTTACGTATTTGCCTTACAAGATTTGCATTTTTATCTAGAAGCAGTGGTTTTTCCTTCAGTTCAGTTCTTTTTATGCAATTCGATAAAATATGCAAATTCTCTTAATTTATTTCACCAGTGTATTTTGTCATTTTTAAAAAATAGTAATCTATAATATTTCTTTCTTTTGTTAAATGTCGAATATCACAATTTATGATGGAACAAATGCTGTTCATTACATAACATGGGAATTTTAATGGGGTAGATCTCTTCCTCTTCTCTGTGTGCGATTATTTAGATTTTATAATCAGCCTACCCGTAAGCGTTTATATAATCGGTTCCTTTGGAACTCTCGGTATAAAATTTTATGCGTATTGAATTTAGCTAAGTCAAGGTTTCGAAAGCTTACGTCTCTGTTGTTGTAATGGTCTTAACATCGGTTGTTAAATGTTGTGTCTGTATTCAAAGCAGTATCCCAAAGTACTAGATTAGTTTTGCATCTTTTTAGCTTTTCATCTAATTACTTATTTCCTTAGTAATAGTTCCTTTTCTTAGTAAAATGAAATTCGTGGAAAATTTAGTATTTAGTAATTCTATATTGCATGACTCGAGGCTCACTGTCATTTCTTTAAAGCCGTTTTCAGTGTCGGATGCATTTTGTAATAAATTCCGACACTGAAAAAGTATTTTGCACTTGATCTGCGCTGAAGTATTTAGAGTTTCGTAAAGTTTGGCTTGGTTTACTTGATTACGGCAAAGCACGAGGTTATCTGCCGAAGAGAATCGATACCTTCATGGGGGACTTTCTAAGAGAAACTTACTCGTATCACCTGGGGGAAAACACAAAAACATTCATGCAGTCTTCACCTGGAAATTGAATCAAGTCAAACTACCAATGCTCAGCAATTTTAGCGCATGGCCGTTTGTGGGCCTAAGGAATAGACATATTAAATGCTAAAAAACTGAAATATGTTAATTTTTATCAAGAAGCATTTAGTATCATTTTTATCAAAAAAACATGTAGTATTTTTCGTGATGTCAGCATCATGTGAGCGCTCATAATATCATTCGAGCAATATGACCGCTAATCTGGCAGAAAAAGCTTTTTTAGCGAGCTTGAGTATTGTTGAACAGCATCGTTTTAGAACACGTATGGATGGAAATTTGCCTCGGCGCTAGATAGGCCGTACAATGGACCAGAACATAGCTATGGTGTGTTGGCAACCAAGAAGTCCGAAATTAACACTGTGTAACTATTTCCTGTGGAGGATACGAGGATTGAATATGCCCCTCCCCCTTTTTACAAGTTTGAAAGATCAAACAATGCTTCACAATAGTTGTTGCAGTTGCTTACAAGAACGTGCTGAGCTGTGTTTAGGAGGTCGTATTGTTTGTTACCCGTCATGCTGCAAAAAATAAACCAGAGAATATTTTTAACTTAGCCATGTAAACTTAGACATGTTTTTCTAAACATGTAAGTATTTCATTCATGCCGTTAAAACCCATATCTCTATAAAATTTGAAAATGTCTACAGTTTTCTCCCCTTCCTGAAAAGGTAAATGTTGTAAAGATTTTCTTCGAGGGGAAAGTTGTGTATTATTATATTTAATTTTAAATTCCATGTGCTTTAAAATTGTCTCAATTTTCAAGCCCAGTTGGTTTTTTTAAATTAAAATACTTTAACCAGAGATAAAATGTGTAGCAGAAAGTATTTTAGAGTTTGAGAGATGTGCATATAAAAAGTAATGATGGGGATATAAATTTAGTTCTGCTAAAAAACGAAACAGTGGAATCATTGCTGTGCAATATTAACTGATAAATATGGTGATGGTTAAAAGTTAATTAAATTTAGAATGCGTTGGAAACGTTGAAGACAAAAGATATTGATTTTTGCGTCTCGTATCGATTCTTAGTGGAAAAATGAGCTGGATATGTCGACGATTTTGTGATTTTGCCAGCTACTAATGTAATTACAAACTGTTTCCTTTGCAGGTCTTCCACAAATTCATTTCAGTCGAAATCCATCCTCACCAAAATTTTCCTTATATAAGCGAATTTAATTCAAAATATTTTTATTGAAAAGCCGCGGCTGAAATGAAGTTTCAAGCTAAATTATTATTATTATTACTCTTAATATTATTGTTATTATCATCATTTAAATTATTAATTAATTAATTAAAATTACTATTTTTATTATCATTATTAAATATATGTGTTTAGATGGAACATAATATGGTTAGGTCAATATTCTCCCTTCCTCGTCAAATTGCTTTAAAATACACATTATTGTTGTGTATGCTAAAGTAAATCATCACTTATCTTTAAACGTTTACGCTATAAGAAAAACTCATTTATTCACCTGTAGTCCATATAAACGTCTTTCTTAATTTTGAACATTTTCAGTAGTCAAGCTCAGATATGTGAGGCTATCTTTTATGTATACCCTTTAATCAAAACTGTTGGGTTATCTTGCATGATAGGCGAATTTGTAGTAGGACCAGTTCGGCATATTTAAGGGTCACACAAACAGGTATTGGCGACCACCAAACGCTTAAGACAGCCCTAGACAAGCCTTTTTCATCTTATGGAATTATATGTATTTAAAAAGGAGAAGAAAATGGGTAGCAAATAAAATCGTATTTTAAATATAAATCGGATATTATCAGAATAATTGGATTCTTAAAAAAATGTATTTCTAACAACAACAGTTTAATGAAAATAATGGAACTATTTTACATCTTTCGCAATGCCTCCCCTCACACTCTATTTTTACATGTTAATTTAATTGTAGGGAATCTTAAAATTGCTTCTAAATAATCATCTGTAGTGTTTAATAAAATATTATTTCCTAAATGTAGGAAAATATTATTTCCTAAATGTAGGTGATTAAAAAGTAACCAACATTTCTCGAGCAAAAATTTGTTTGTTTGTGGATTTGTACGAATGAAAAGTATTGTAAAATTTGGAGTTTTCTTTACGACTCTGCAGTTCTTAAATCGTATCACACTTCAGTTCCGTAATCTTAAGTTGTAGTATACTTGATGCAGTATAATTGCTGTTAGGTCACAAACTGCTCCAAACTTTTTCCAGTTTTTCGAAAGCCGCCAGGTTTTACGAATGAAGGATGATCTATAAAATTCTAACTAGAAGCAAAATTAGAAGTTATAAAATAATTCACAAGCTGAGAGATTCAAAAGGTATTATAAGTTCAAATACACATAAAGACGCATCAAAGGCAGAAGCTGTTGTAAGAAATTTCGTTACTGGTGGCCTCCACAGAAATGGGCGACCGGCCGCATGAAGCTTGCTGGCTGTAGGTTGCCCGGCCCTGTTTTAAAATAACTGCTTTTCTCTGCTTTAGCTAATGAACAGAAGACACAAGAGCTAGCACTCAGTCAGTTATCGGTCGTCATCATTGACTTTCATCAATTTCTTTCATCGTCTGTCTAGAACAAGGGTTTCCAAAACGTTTTAACCCGCGGGCAATATTGTCTCTTTCACGAAGCTTCGAGAGCCATCATTATACCATGGTGATGTAATTATGATTATGTGGATGCTATATACACACGTTTTTAAACAAGGCAGCGAGATTTTAGCGACTGAATCTTTACCGTTATAACAGGAAAACACTTGTTTTTTAGACTTTTAGGCAGTTTCACCTAACATAAAATTCTTAAAACTAGTTAAATATTTTCAGAAATATTCTTTTCCCAGATTATTAGAGATTTCTTCGGTTTGCAGTGTAACTTTATTTTCAAGGGGATTTATCTCTCCATCGTAACAATTTATCAGCGTATTTTGTTTACCTTTTGATAAGGTGCAAACTCAATCTTGCTCATAAGTATTTTATATTTTAGACAAGTATTGTGTGAGAAAAACGTCTCTAAAATCAAAATAAAATACAACATATTATAAGGTATTTTCTCCCTCCTTTCCGCATGTATTCGTGGTATAAGTAAAAGTATACTTCGCATATTCGAAAGGTTCAGAGTTTGAATCCCGGCGAAAGCATGGCTCATTTTTCGCGTTCCTTTCACTGATAAACCTTATGACTCGTCCACCATCTTTAGTTCGTGCGCCACTGTTGAGTCATTAGTTTATCTTCACCACTAAAATTCTCCGATCCGAGCATTGCACATTTTCCATGTTCCTGAAATCGATAAACCTAATGACTCTACAATATGTAGGATAAAAATTAAGATTTAAACAAAATCGCTGCTAAAAATTTCCATTACACGAAACCTTTATTCTTGTGAATAATAGTGTAATGACAAATTTTTAAGAGATTGTTATTGTATTTCATTCATTGTAAATTTAGAAGCGTTTGTATTACGTGTATAATATGCTTTATAAAGAACGTGCATAACAGGCAATTTATTTATAAAGTGGTTGTTATATAAAATAATTGGGCCGGATGGATAGTGCTGGCGGGCCGTAGTCCGGTTTTCGTGAATCATGGCTCTAGCAGCTTATAATGATTTAATTGTTGGACATATCTAGTTAGAAGTGGTAAATTTTAATCAAATTCTTTGTTTTCCGTAATCTTAAGTTGTTTCCAGGATTTCCCGGTGTGCGATAAGGGCATAATCCAATGAATTTAAAAGAATACGAAATCATAAAGGTACTTCGGATTACATTCGGATCAGTACTTTAGATATGATTTCGTATTTTATCAGTACTTCGGAGTGAGATTTTGAATCTCACTCCTACAGTTATATATTTAAACTCAAATAGAGGCCTTAATAGTACTAAAGTGGGATAATGATTTTTGAGTTAAACCTTATAGCCTACCTAATTAACCGAATAGTGGGATGTTAGATTTGGATTTTCTGCATAGTATAGCTAAAAAATTGCTTTCGATGAAATTTTGCTTTATGTGCATTGTTGAGTTTCCCCCCCCCCATCTTATCTGCTTAAAAATAATACGAAAGAGAAAAGGTTTCCATAATGGACTCTTATCAACGTCTACACGTGTTGTTTACAGCGATAAACTAAGTAGTCATAGGTTGCGATAAAATAACTGCGATAGGAATTTTTTCCCGCTCTTGAAGATAAAGAAATAAAAAACTTTCGATAGTTTTGTATAACATTAAAATATGTAGTATGTGTAACAATATGTTTTTTCTCATTTTGTTCTTTTAGTTTCGTACACGCAATTTTTGAAGAAGGTTTTGGAAATGTCTGTTAGGGCATTCTGTTATTTATCATGTTGCATATTTCTTATATACACTCATGTCCATAAATTAAGCATAATGCAAAATCAGGCAAAGGAAGAATTAGAAGCAAAACAAATTTGACTTATTTGTAAAGCTTATTTATTAAACAAAAGGTAAAGAGCAAAAAAAGATGCTATATGTTTGATATTATTTTGGAGCAAATTACAAAAAAAAACTATTTACAAAAAACCAATAGTACATGGTTGGTATGATTGTTAATACATTGTGTGTCTCCCAGACGATGCAATACAGTCCGTACAACGTTTAGGCATGCTGAGTATCAAATTATCGATCTGATCTTGGGGGATATTACAACACTCAAAAGGCAATGCTGTCCGAAGTTCCCGTAGACATGTAGGAGGAGGTTGACGGGCTGCAACTCGTCGGCCAAGCATGTCACACACGCGCCAACTCGTCGGCCAAGCATGTCACACACGCGCTCTACTGGATTAAGTCTGGTGAGAAGGCTGGCCAGTCCATACGGGTGATATTCTCCGATTGAAGGCATTCGCTAACGATGTTTGCACGGTGAGGACAGGCGTTGTCATCCATAAACACAAATTGCGCGCCCATGGCGCCCCGAAACAAACGTACATGTTGTTCCAGAATGACGTCCCGATAGATTTGGCTCGTCATGGTTCCAATTCGAACATGCAGGCCAGTTCTGGAACCCAGAATAATTTCACCCCAAACGAGCACTCTTGCACCACCGTAACGGTGTCGTTCAATGATGTTTTCTTGGTGGTAACGGGTACCTGGAGCTCTCCATATGAAAGTCCGGCGAGAATCAGACTGCAAGCTAAACCTGGATTCGTCGGGAAACATCACACAAGCCCACTGTTGTGGTCTGCACAATGCATGCTCTCTACTCCAAGCTAACCGCAGGCGACAGTGAGTTGCAGTAAGTGGAACGCATCTGACAGGTCTACGAGCATATAGACCAATCTGCCCTAAGCGTCTGTACACGGTCTGCCTTGAAATTGTCGTACCAGTGGCTGAAGAGAGCTGACTAGACAGGTCTGAGACTGTGCTCCGCCTGTTTCTTTTGGCAGTAACTGCCAAATACCGATTCTCATTCGGCGTTGTAACTCTGGGGCGACCTGTGCTGTAACGTCTACTCACATAACCATCATCTTGGAATCGTTGCCAAAGCCTGGAGATGACACTCTGTGCAATTCCAAGTTCGTCTGATACTTCCAGTTGGGTACGCCCACATTCCAGACGGCCGATAATTCTACCACGTAAAAAATCATCCAAATGCGTCCTTTGTGTCATAACTATTCGGTTATTGCACTGAAATGCTTATAAAGCGCCTGCGAACAATTTTATACTTCTTTGACTGTATTCCTTATATATCACTCTCTTACACCCTCGTCATTGTGACGTACCATCGGTGTCATCTGGTTACTTCCTGAAATTTGCATATGATTCTTGAAGATGTGTGTAGTGATTTTATAGGTGATATATTTGTATTTTAGAGTTCGATTTTCGCGTGACTCCGAATTATCCTTAATTTATGGACATGAGTGTATATGGTAAAGTAACTCTTTTTCTTTGCAAGTTAAATTATTAACTTTAACTTGATATATCCCGAGTTTGTTTCTTAATTTGGTTATTTCCCTTTTCCATTCTTAAAATAATCACATACTTATAATAAATCACTCTAAACTGGACATCTCAAAAATAATCCTTCTTACGTAGGGCTAATGACGCGAGTTCTTGCATATCACTTGAGCCAAAAGTAATATCAAATACTAAAATTTGAGAACTAAAACTTGAATAGTGAAGATCGATAAAATTGAATTCAAACTCACGCTTTTATTGTTACCATGCTTTTACGCTTTTATGAACCACGCTTTTATGTTAGAATTTATGCTAGAATTATGTTAGAATTTATGGCATTTTTTTCCCTATCTGGCTAACATGTCGTTCCCTTCAGTTTATTAAATAATTACAGGCTTATTGAAAAAATTTTTCACAACGCTTTGAGGTTTGACTCTATACGAGGTCACACAGAAGTTAAAAATATTGTTTCTCGCAATAATAACACTTGCCAGGTCATATAATGACAAATGTGTCGAGGTGTAAAATGTAACGTAATGTAATCGCCCAAAACGGCTGACATGAAATAAGAAGCATATTTAATACTATAATATCCTCAGAAATGTCGGTTACTTTGAGAGGTTAAATGTTTGTCGCAAGGCCGTTCCCTGTGAGAGGCTTCACGATATTTAAATTAGTTTAGGATGAGATTATTTCGGTCTTCTGTACATTAACGCGCCTATACATTGTCCTAATGTATTGTTATTTTTTTAATTTAAAGCTTTTATTTAAATTTTTTTTTTATTTTAAACTCATAAAATTTTTAAAAAAACTAAAAAAAGAAATAATTTATCGTATGGTTTAATGGAAATTAAGAGATTAAATAATTTTGATAATCCATCTACAATTTTATATCACAAATTGATTGCTTTTAGATCTCTACAATTTTATATTACGAATTGATTGCTTTGGCCCATGCTTTTAGATGAATTTACTTTCGTCTAAAAGCATGGGCCCATCCTGATAAATTTATAAAGATAATGGCTTATAATTTGGCCTTGCTATTAGATTTAGTCATTTAGGTCTTTTATTTATCGGTATAAAATATAGATATAAAATTGTAAATTAATTGTATAAAGAGAATTAACTATTTAATCTATTTTCTCCAATAAAGTGAATGATATTTTTTTTTAAACTTCATTAATGATTTTAGTTTTAAGTAAAAGCTTGTTTTATAGTAACATTTTTATTTACTTTCATCTTGCCAGTCTCAGTTATACGTTATTAATGAAATTATTCAGTTGAAGAATCATTTTTCAACAATGAATGAATAATCAGTTTTTTACTTCCACCAATTTTGTTACGAAAAATGGTCGAAAATTCGTGCTTTTTTCTAAGAAATCAGAAATTTCGTTAAAAATCTCATATAAACTTCATTTAAACGATTTTTTTCCCCTCTGTATCTGATGGTGCAAACACAGAAATTCTGAAAATTTATTAAGCGAAGATATGTACCAAAAATCTTTTAACATGGGGGGGGGGTTGAGGGAAAAAAAGTTTTCAGATTTTATATTATGCCCAAAGGGGTATTTTTTCCCATTAACACACACATAACGTAGCCATTTCGAAGGCATTTGCACTAAACACCCCTTTGGTAAAAAATATTAAAAAACAGCATTTCTTTAGAACTCTCTCGCGCGCCGAAGATAAAAATGTTTTATTCTATGCAGTGTTGCCACTGCTGGCTATGAAAGCTTGGAGTTTTTTAATCAGAAATTCATTAAAGCTTTAGAAAATACAAAGTATATAATAAAAAATCGAAATCAAAATTCGGGCTTCCAAGTGCCCATATTCGGTTCCAATTTGAAAAGTGATTCAACGATTTTAGTGATTCTGTGCAAAATACCGTTTCGAGACTGATAGTCCTGCTGAGTTAATTCCCCTTTAAGCAAAAATAGAGTCTAAACCAAATTTTGAAAGAAGTTGCTATATACTGCATTGTATGGTCATCCACAAGCAGTTTTATGTACAACATTTTAACTTGTTAGCTTATGAAGTAATTTAAAAATCGATGATAAACTTTTTTGACCATAGCGACAAACACCATGAGCGAGCTAAGTAAAAGATTAGAAATACCGGTTGAATGCTTCATCATCACCATCTATTTCTTCTTCTGTGTTTTTTTAATCGAAATAGCTCGAGACTGTATGCCTTACGAAGAAAGTTTAATGAATAAGTTTTCCCTAAATGCAGTCATTCATGTCTCTACGACAGCATGAATGCCATTTTGATTGAATGCTTTTCTCTTC
>KK115030.1:462585-475558 GCA_000611955.2 Stegodyphus mimosarum | reverse complement strand
AACAAACAAACATTGTCTTGGTGGGAATAACAGATCTAAACTTTAAACTTATATTTTCATATTTATGCAGCTTCTCTAAAATTTATTTATGTAGAGAAGCTTTCCAGACAATCTTCTTCTCCGCATTTAATGTGATTAAGCTCATGTCGAAGTTCGTGCTTAAAACTTTTACCGCAGTACACACAAAGCATACGTTATTCGTAGTATATGCCGTACTTATTCGCTACTACAGTCACTAGTAAAAATTGCGAAAGGACCATCGCGTCGCGTAACAGAAGTTCACGCCCACAATCTGATGTCACCAAGAACTCTAATCTCATTGGCTAGTTACATAAGGGTACAGCGCGGGGTCTAGCTTCTCGTGGTTATGGGGTTTACTTTAGGAAAGCTAGCTTCGCTTTTTGGGAGCAGGGTTCCCGGAAAAGGTCTGATCGCCCCATTATAAAGGAGGGCGAAATTCCCTCTTTAGCTATGGAACTGCCATCTTCAAGTCTTTCATTGTATTTGCCCCTTTTCAGTTTCGATACTAACAGTTCCGCTGTTTCTTTGATGTCGACTTTTGTACATCGGTTCTTGACAAAAGACTCCTTCATTTTGATTTCCTGCTAATTTTTCTACAGTCCAGTTTCCGAGCAAATGGTGTCTGACTTCCAAACATTTCCTATCGACTGCGGCTTGTAACTTAAATATCGTTAATTCAAAATCCCTTTCTTTGCTCCTAATTCTATCCTGCCTCTTCTCTTTTTCTTTCTCAAGCCTCGTTGAAGTGATATTTTCCAACAGATTTTTCACAAGTTCCTCCTCATAGGCTTCATTTCTTATAATCAGCTGTATTAGAGGCAATATTCTAATCTCAGGTCTGACCTGTTCCTTTAACTCTTCAGCCAAGGTTAAAATGTCTTCTTTTTTAACTTTTGCTAAGAATGCCATGATATAAGCCCAAATTATGAAAAAAAATCTAACAATTCTAGCTCCCTCTCTCTCTGTATATAAAATTGTTTTAACAAGTATCAGTTTCAAATATGAGAATTAAAATTGAACCCTTAATTTTTATCACAATATATCTTACAGATCTAAACATAAAAGCAAGACAATTTACACTATAGTATGCACATTATGCATTCAAAAATAATTTGTCTACTTGAGGAATTGTGATACTACAGGTAATATTAAACTTTTAAATGCTTTACATTCAGTTGCGTAAAACTGAAATGCTTATGATAATACAATATACTTTGATCAAAATTTCCAAAGTATATTAAAAAGTATGCATTCCAAGGTAAATAAAATTTAAAAAATAAATAAATAAATAAAACCATATATATGCTCATAACTAAACATCCACACAACAACAGTTAAAATGTAAGATACTGTGGATTTCTAGCCTTTCCCTTTTACGCGTTCAACAGAAAAAATTTTCCATTTCTTACACAACTAATGTTTTACACACCGTAACGGAAAATTCTAACATTTAAAACATTCAACACGTCTTAGAAATGATGTGTCAAAATACCAGCTAACCTTAGAACCTTCCGAATTTTAGTAATTCTTCACTTTTACACATTTAGTTTATATAAATTTAATTTAGGCGCAACATATTAACATAGATCTATTAACGGAGATTCAAATTCTAAAATTTATGCTTCTTATTTTAAACATATAACCAAACAACACGTGTCTTTAAGCTTTACAGGAAACGACGTCGACTTAAAACAGTTATGTGAACTTGTGTATGTATATTAATTTACAGAAATACTCAAATTAATTTACTTCACTGCCTCAATAAAAATCCAAAGTACTTACCCGCCTGGATTTGCAGACTTGATGCATTAGTTGATGCTTGGAAAAGAAAATGCTGCCACAACTTAAAGATATTTATGAACGCTGCTGATCCAGACGCTTATATCACTTATTTTCACTACATTTTTCACAGCACTTCACTTTTCGGACACTGATGATCCAGACACTTAATATCACTTTTATCACAACACACTACAATATTCACAGTACTTCTATTTTCGGCACTGATGATCCCACAAGAGGCTGATGATCTTCGGACTGGATTTTGGGAACCTGACGTTCCACTTCTAACACGGATGAAAATTTTTTTACACTTCCCTGCACGGGAATAACTTCAGACACGAGACGGTCACACAAAATTTAAAAAATCTGATGTGTACGCATGAACCATAATAGAATAAATGCAGTCTATAAAGTTCACTGTATTTATTTACCATAGCTACACTTCGGCGCTAGGCTCACTTAGCAGCGTTACATCTCATTCATTTTATAACTCGGAGCAAAAATTATAACGTCTGAAGAATTACCACAAGTTCTATTCAAATACTATAATAAATCTAAAACGATGTATAAAAGAAATTAAGCAAATAAAAAAAGAAACAATTTTTACACAGACGATTCAGCGCCGCTTGCCTACTGCGCATACCCTACTAATTAATTCAGTTCTCACCTCGCGGTAAGGCAAAAATACACAAAAATTCAAAATATTTTCACTAAAAATTGAAAGAAATAGAAAAACATAAAACACCAAGTACAGTTAAAACAATTTTTACAATTAAAATTACAGTTTGTACGCAAAAATCAGCTAATAACTTAAATGATAATTCCAGAATGAATCAAGCATAATTTAATTTGCAATAATAAAAGAAGACGTTACTATTGTTGTTGCGAAGCTTAGTTTTTCTAGATTGGCAACAAATGCATTATTCTGCTAAGCTTCAAATGTAAAGAAATATGTTCGCTATCGTAACCAAAAATTAGGCTTAGCTGCCCTTAAGAAACTTTTAAATTGTTGATAATTCCACAATTATTGCATGCAAGTTAACTAAGAGCATAAATATCTTAACCGGAAGATAAGACCGAAGATAACAACATAATTCAATCATTTTAAAGCAAAAAAGGCACAATTTACAAACTTAATAAGAATATAGAAACAGCTCACTGAGCCGAGTAACAGAATGGATATATATATATATATGTGTGTGTGTGTGTACATATATATATATATATATATATACACACACACACACACACATATATTATGCGGCCGATTGGAACCAAAAATGCGAGGTGCACATCTACATGATTTAGCAGCCCTATATACAAAATTTCCACGTTCTGAAGCTACTCGTTTTTGAGTTATGCAACATACATATATACATACGTACGTATGTACGCACAGACGCCACGAAAAAAAATCTCTTCAGAATCCATTTTAAATCAGTTTTATAATTATTTGGGGGGAAAAGAATCCTTTATTCTGTCCTTACGTACGAATGTCACCCAAAAACACCGTTAAATTGCATTCGATAGCGGTCAAAATAGATATTTTCGTTGAAATATGGTATCCGAAATTTTTCGCGATTGCAATATTTCCTTTTTACTGCGTACAAGGAAGTAAAAATCCTGTGATATTTTGCACAATGACAGACCTGCAACTTCAGCCGAATTCAAGAGACTGACGTTCTTTTTTTTATCAGGACTGACGTCCATAAACTTCCTTCGTGGATTTCCTATCCACACTGCCCAAAGATGAGCTGTATTCAGAAGACTGGCGTTCCTCTTTATCCGGACTGGTGTCCGTACACTTTTCCGTGAATTTCTAATCCACATAGCTTAACGATGAGCTGTATTCAGGAGACTGAGGTTCCTCTTTATTCGGACTGAACTTCAAAGCAGATAAAGTTATCCAATCTCACAGCGAATTCGCTACAGTCAATCAAACAAAAGAGTAACAAACAGCAGTTCATTTTAAACAGCTACAACTACAACTAACATGAGATGTTTCAGTTTGGCTTTTATAAGCTTTTTAATTATCACTAGAACAATCTCGATATTTCTAGATTTTTCTGGATGGCAACAGTAATTACGAGATATTTATTAAATATTAAATGCACGCGCTTTTTTATTTTTGTTTTTCCAACGTAGCTTTCTCTTCAGAAATCGTCTGCGTTGCACAGGCAAACAAAGCAATTTTAATTTCAATTCTAAATAAATAGCCAAATAAAAATGAAATCCGTAACAGTATAAAACCTATAATCTTTCATGTTTCCTGCGTTATAATTTACAGCTAACACACTTGTTGTTTCGCAGTCTTTACTAAACCTCTTAAAAAAGATGTAGGATAACTAATTATTAATTCATGGTGGGAAATCTTATATCTTATATTTTCAAATGCCAGAACTAAAATTAATTAACTCCAAAGCAGATTTTTGTATATCCAGGCCGAAGTATGGCAGATATTAACAGCAGAAACACATTCGGTGCAAGAGAGGCTGACACATGATGGGCTAGCTGAATGCCGGAATAGGGATTAAGTGTAGTATTATAAGGGACTCAAAAAGTAAATAATTGAATAGGAGACACGAGCTGAGAAATTTCTTCGCTTATCAAACTGATATATCCGGAACGTTTTTTGCCAGCCACCGAGTGGTTAAAACTATCAAACGCTGATATTTCGACTGGAATTAAAATCTCGACCTGCATGGCGTTTTCCGAGTTTTCTTTCATTTCAAACATAGATACGAGCCACAGTTATCTTTAGAAAGCCTTTCACGAGTCCTTTTCCTTAGGTAGATAGCCTTAGTATTCTTTGCCATAATCTAGTAACTCCAGTCCCAAAGTTTCCTTGAAAAAAAGCTTTCAGTTAAATTTGAAATCACATGGTAAAATAGGTTGGAGAAATAGGATTGCACATCAGAAAGTAGATTCTATTTGTACCTCTAAAGAATCGAAAGGCTATCGAAAAGTTGTGACCCTTGTGTTCAAGATGGACATTAAATGGAAGTAGTTTATTACGCTTTCTAAGTCGACTTTCTGTATGAGGTTTCTCTATAAGGTTCTCTAATTGCACTTCAAAAGTAGATTCTGGTTGTACCTTTAAGGAATTGGAAAGGCTAAAATCGTTGAAAAGCTGTGGCCCTTGTGTTCAAGATGGACATTAAATGAGAGTAGTTTATTACACTTTCTAAGTTGACTTTCTGTATCAGGTTCTCGGTTCTGCACAAGGTATTGTCAGTTTGCGATGGAAATTGTAAATATATTTAAGTTAAAATTTATTTTAGTTTTTTCGAGCTGTAATTTCATTGTTTCATTTTTTTTCAATGCTTAAAATTAGATAAATCATGAATACGCTGTTCTCTCCGCGTGAATATTTTTTAAGAGTTCAGAAAGCGTTTGTAATTAAGGAATTTATTTTTTACTATCAGTTCCTTTCACAACTTTTTAATCTTTTGTAAAAGATTACAGATTTGTGTTCTGTAATGAGTATGGTCTCTTCCCGGTTTTCAATAGTTTTGAATTGAAATAACTGCGGTGTTTCATTGAAGCTTCATAAGTTAATAACCATTTTTTGTAGGTTATTAAATAATTTTCGTAATTTTCTGGCTTTTCCTTATATCTATGGAGATGTACAAAGCATTTTCTTCACGGCTTTGTTCTTTGTATGTTAAACGTATTCAGAGAATGTTCTGCCAAATCAGTTTTAAACATTTCCAACATTTCAAGCTATTTTTTAAGCATTGTAATTTCTTCTTAGCTAGAAATTCGTTAATGCATACTTTTTGAAATAGTTATAGATTGTTGTAAAACATCGCTGATTCAAACTGTCAAAACGAAAGCATCAAAAATTTAAAAAAGTGGTAACAAACTTTCTTCTTTTTCCATGTTATTTATAACTTGCACAATAAGTTTATTTTCTTCCCTTTTTTCAAAATTTTGTAGTTACAGATGAAAACAGAGAATGTATAGTAAGAAGTTAAAAACAGGCCTATTAATTTATCTTTTGACTACAAAATACAAAATGCACAAAATGCAGTTAAAAATAAGGTATCCATTTCATTCAAGAAGATGATTTATAAAACAGCAATTTGTCTTACAAAATCTCTGTAACTAGTTTCTTTATGTATACTAAACAATGCATAATTGAGAGCATTAGAACTCAATTGTCTGAGAAAGGTCTTTGATATTGGTAGCGTAATTCACTCTGTGTTCTGCAGTATATAAAATGGCTGAATTTCAACTTATTGATAATAAAATTTGCGCGCAAAAAATTGATGCAAGTACTTCTAAGACTTAGAAATGAATTGTGAATGTTATAAAATGAAATATATGTTATCGCTTGCGTACGGTATAGTAATAGATTGAACCGGTGATAGCTTAATAAAATTTATTTTACCAAAGGAGCATTTTACAGTTCTCTAACTTTCCACAGAAACACTCATTACAACTCTTTTCATTTCAAACTACTGTGAACGTTAAACACAACGCAATGCAAAGTGCATCTAAAGAGTGAAACTCACACGAATATACACGTTATCATAAATTAAGGAAAAATCACAAAAATAGCGATAACTCTCTCAAAAATAAGCTATACCTTGTAAAATTTGAACATGTTGCCAAGTAAGAGTAGCTGAGTAAAACTGCAATATGCAAATTAGTAGCGCTGCGCTCGGAATACGTCATCTGCGAGGAGCATAAAAGGCCATGTTTGAGAGCAAGCCCACATAAATCACTGTGATAGTGACATCAGGAATCTGAGATAGCCAATTCGTAACAATGACCTCCAATCATCATTTGCCTGCATAACTACAATGGAGAGCCATTGGAAGACTAGAGGCAGGACAAAGTCAAACAGAAGTGGCCAGATGGTTAAATGGGAGTCCTTTCTGTGGTTCATAGACTTTGGAGGCAATTTCAAACCACAGATTCTTCATCTAGGAGGTTCAGCCAAGGACAGCCAACTGCTACGACAAGCGCCGATGACCAATATTTGACATTATATGCACGCAGGAATAGAACCGCTTCTTCGACTCTTATTAGATCATCCTTTGCTGCAGCCACCGGAAGGTTGGTGTCAACGTCAACTGTGCGTAGAAGGTGGTCTGTATGCGAGGCGACTAGCCATTTCCGTGCTGCTCACGTCACACCATAGGAGGGACCGTTTGCAGTGGAAATGATAGACCGCATAATTGAAAGCATCACACATCGCTGTATGTGCTGTAATGCTCTCAGAGGCGATCATAGTCAATATTGAAGGTACTTCTCCTGTACCAAACTGACACCTTCGATTTGTTCATTTTATACGTGTGCTAATTTCTGTACTACCATAATTGTCTGGTAATTTCTTTTTATGTTATTTGATACCTTACTATGTGTTGTATATTGTAGGTAAGTTTCATAAAATTCTACGTGTAATTTTTTCAGTGATCGGGATTTTTCTGATTTTTCCTTAATTTATGATAACCGGTGTATCTCAGTACTCCGTAGTTGAGTGTGAACAAACAACTGAGAGCAGATACATTTTGCGGTTTTATATACGAGTAGTGTTCACCCGGCCGCCGAAAAATCTCTACCACCTTCCAACTTCTCGAAATAACTGGAAGGCATATACGGTTAAAGTTACATCTAAGGGCTGGATACGGTTACAGTTGCATATAGGGATCAGTTACAGTTATACAGAGACCGACTCCAGTGATCGCCATGTAAGGCGAATTTTGGCGATTTCTCACCGAACGTTACCTTGACACTATCTCGCCATCAGAAAAATCATATATCAATGGATTATATTCTAAATAAAATTTGTGTGATACGTCGTGGTGTTTAAAAAAGCTTTCTGCGGTCAGTCTGAAGGGCAAAACTGGATCATCTGCATTTGTTCGCGATCGTTTAAAGACCGAAAAACATGTTGATGCGTTTAGACTGCCCTGCAAAGTGGTCTGCAGTAGAAGCATGCCCTCAACCATCTTAATAGTTTTAGAAAATGCGGTTAGCTTGTTGCTGTGTTCGTACATATGACCGCAGAAATTCCGAAGACCTGTCTGCTAAAAATTCCAACCTCTTTTTTTATTATTATTATTTTATTTATGTCAGTTAAGAATTTCAAGCATCCTGTAATATTGTTATTATCCGTAGGTGCTTGTTGCATATTTAATAGCGCCTTACCCTTAAAATATCTTCAAAATTATCTAGAGAGCAGCTGAAGTGTATTCTCCTCCACTTTTTTTTTCCCTTTCAGTAAACTTCAAGTATTTTGACAAGGAACAGTTTCTAGGTATTTGTTTTTCTAATTTTACTCAAGTATTTTGACGTTGAACTTTCCAAACATTTTCTTTTTCTGATTTTGCTAATATGATGTGAATTTTTCTGATTTTACGGCTTTGATATGCAAAAGTTTCTTTGAACTTTCACCTTGCTCCGTGGGTTGTTGATTTAACCTGCCTTTCAATGAATATTTTGACTGAATATGCAATTTCGGCGTTATGCTACAAATATACTGATAGTTTACCAGAGTACGTTTGTTGTGATGTTTTATAGTAAGTTTTGTAATAACGGATTTTGGGTTCTACTGTGGTTATGGGAAGAGAAGAGCAAAGTAATTAAAGAAAAGAATAGCTGTCAAATTGTATCATTGGGGGGGATATTTACGTGGTGCAGTAAGTAATAATAAAAATAAGCGCGATTGTCAGTAATAATAGAACTGAGTTAAATACTTTAAGATAATTAAGCCTTTAAGTCTCTGTAAATAAGATGTAACGTTTTCGATAGTTTGTTTCTGATTTTTCTTGTAGGAGAAAAAATTTTTCTGAATAAATTTTTAACCGCAAATTCCAGCATTTGTGTTTGAAAATTTTAGTTTATTTGCAGTGGCCATGTAGACATTCTTTTCACGAAACGAAATTGTTGATTCGAAATATTTTTTTTAATCAAAATATCTGATGTAGACACCACATGACTTCCTTGTACGGCCTATTAAGTTATGCTCGTTTTCTAATACACTTCATTTAAACTCATTTCCTCGAATTTCATTAGAGATGTATATCTCATTGAATCAATTCAGTTCTCATTTTGCGGCAAGACAAAAATACATAAAAACTCGTAAACATCTTCATTAAAATATAGAAAACCTAAAACACCAAATACAGTTAAAAACAATTAAAAAAAATTTTTTTTTACAAATAAATTAGAATTTGTACCCCAAAACAAACAATTCGGCCGACGGGCAGAAAATCAGATTTTCGGTGCATAAAATTAAAAGCTAACTTTTGGTTCCACTGTGCAGAAAGACACTGAAGTTGGTTCACCAACTAACGTAATTCTGCTGAAAGTTTAAAATTTAAACAAATAGCGGCTTCATTAGGCTGAGCGCCATTTAAAGTTTTAATTTACTGATCTTTTTACAACTGTTGCATGCAGATTAATTAAAGGCATAAAACACTTTAACCGGAACCTAAGCAAAACATGCAACGAAAAGGGACACAACTGCATGTTATAGCAGTCTCATATACAAAATTTCAACGTTCTGTGGCTAATCGGTTTTGGGTCATGCGAGATGCATACGTACGAACGTAAAGACGCCACGATCAAAATCCATTTTGGAAAAAATAGTCCTTTATTCTGTCCGTACATATATATGTCACGCATCAACATAAACATCATTCCATATAAAACATCATTCCAATGTATTCGAGAGTGGTCAAAATGGATATATTCGTTAAAATCTCACCCTGTAAATTGTTCACGATTACAATACTTCCTTTACTTCATACAAGGAAGTTAAAATGACTTTGCATTATGTGTAAATATGTACTTAACTATTGCATCGACTCGGAAACGCGGGAAAACGCGGGACTCGGTGTAAAACCGGGATTTCTAGAAATTAACTGAGAGATTTAACTACAGCACTACTGCCAATAAATTTATATATCAAATTAAACCTTAAAACTTTACCAGAATGAACATTATTAACATCGATGATGCTCAACGCATCTTAGGTATCTAAATTTATGAAATGTGACTTAACTGACTGTTCCTCCGTGACTTCGGTGAAACTCCGACAAATACCCCGCTGGACGTGTAACGCACAGATGATAAGAATGTTGACTACGCCCAAAAGTCTTTAGACGGGACGACCGAAGGATTCAGTAGGACAGGATCCACTCCAAAGACGAACTGGTCCGTTGGCTCACTTGTAGTATGGAAAAACATCAATGGTTACGGTTTCGAAGCCCCAAAAGACTGGACGAAGACCATCATCCATCCCAATGTTTAGGTAGAACCGAAGAATTCCGTTGTACAGGATCCTCTCCAAAGACGGAACTGGTCCTCAGGCTCATTTGTAGTATGGAAAAACATCAATGGTTTCTTTGTCTAACTTCCAGCAGCACAAAGTGAATGAGTTCCGAAGGAGAAGATGGTGAGGCAAAAACAAAGCTCCATCGGGAAAACTGAATTCTCAAAACTTTCTTCGCTCTCTTGATAACTGAACGGCATGTTCTTGAGAAGTTGCTACTGCATAAGGGAAACAAATCTTAGATGTTGAGCTATATTAACCAGGCGATCTGGACAGATATTTTTATCAGCATTTTTATGCTGAAGCCAGAGGGAACAAAGAAATTGTCAGACGTCCCACAAAAGCAGCAGACACAGCTAATACCGAAATCAAGAGTGTTCCAAGATCACGAAAAATCGTGTGCACCGGCTTTTTGTTATAAAACGGCTCCAAAACTCACTCAAAAGGGTGACAATTCTTGACAAATACGCCCCGAAGAAAACAGTAATGTTTGGCGATCAACAAAGCACGCTTGGCGCGTTTAGTCTCTTTTCCTAGGAAGGGTTACTGTTTTAAGGGAGTCGAACGTCAGCGGCGGGAGAGCAAGGCGCTCTATTTTTGCTATGCTGTAGGAGCGATGTACTGCTCCGAGATAAATACTTTACTTTGAATGTTAGTTTAATAAATGGTTTGTTCCGTTGTCTTTAATGGTGCCTTGTTGAACCACGAAGCCATTGCAACACGCGCTCTTAGCAAGACTCAGAGCTTAGAGCGTTGGAAAACGGAAGTGGCGTTAAGCCTAACATATGAAAGAAGTTTACATTTCCAAATAAAAGTAAAAGCATGAGAATTTATTTAATCGTAAGTTTGAAAAGTTTGGTTTTAAAGAAGAAAAAAGAGAAAATGTTCAAAAATGTGAAGAAGGAAGATCCAGTAACTGTTTTATTGGAAATCGGTGAAGAAGCATCCGCAGATTTGAAACTCGTAGAATTGAAACACAAACTCCAGCACAGCAGAAAATACATCGAAGATGCTGATTTCGTGAAAGAAATTCTGACTGCTACAATGGACAGTAGAAGAAGAAAAGAAGAAATCGAAAGAATAAAAATGGAAGAAGAGAGATTGAGAACAGAAAGAGAACACGAAGTAGATTAGCGAAGATTCGAGCAACTCAAAATGAAGGAAGTAGAATTCCGACACCTTCAATCCAAAACACAGGACGAGAAACCGAAATTTCCCTCAACAAGCTGATCAAAGGAGTAGAAACACTGACAATACCAGTACCGAAGAGAGCAGAAGCGTGGAATTATATTTTTCGATTCTATCGAAAGAGCATTTAAACACAAGAAAGTTCCAGAAGAATACAAATCGGAAATATTATTCAAATTAATTGAAGAAAAGCTTCAAATGTCCTCATTTATGTAAATGATGAAGATCTGAAAAATTACGAAAAAGTGAAAACTCTTATTCTGAAAGAATATCAACCTACTCCTCAAGCCTGTTTAGAAAATTTTAGAACTAAACGTTATTCAGGCGAAACGCATATCCAGTTTGCTTCACGACTAACAGCTACATGGGACTATTACTGCAAATCAAGAGAAGTAAAAGATTTCGAAGCACTCAAGGCGTTAATTATTTCAAGCTCTAGACAGTGAAAGAGCTGCACACGTCGCAATACGCCAAGGAAATAAATAGTTGAAACCGCAAGAATTTGCTAAAGAATGTGATATCTATTTCACAGCGAAAGGAAAATCTTTCGACGAAGTCCGAAATGAAGCAAAACGAGCGCCGAGATTCCTGGATACAACATATACCCAAGATAAATATATTCCACCACAGATGAGAAGAGAATACTCAAAACAAGAAGGAAATTTTGCGAGAAGAAAAGAATGTTATAGTTGTAGAAGCTATCAACAACAGATCGCACGTGATTGCTCAGACAAAAGAAGAAAGAACGAAACTGCAGTAAATAAGAAGGGAAAAGAAGATCCTAAAACTCCAAAAAATTCAAACAGAACATCAAAAGAAGAAGCCTTAATAGCAAAAGTAGACTCATCCCATCTACGATCCGAATCCAAAGAACGTATCGTGTATCCATTGCAAAAAGTAGACGTTTTTATTTACTCTGAGAAGATCGAATCTATCGTGGACTCTGGAACGCAGATAACGATCGTGTATTCATCGCTCATTCCAGATTTAGAAGACAGAGAAGGAAGTAAAATCTTGTTAACCCTGCTTTCGGACAACCGATTGAAGCAAAAGTTTGCCGAGTACCTATCTACTATAAGAATCATGAAAGTAATTTATTTAATTCTGGGGATACATTAATTGCAGTGGCTGATAAGCTAAATGTGCCTTGTTTAATAATTCCAGAAATACGTGAACTGTTGATTGCAAAGTTTATTTCCCGAAGCACAGTCAAATGAAGAAGTAGAATACCCCGCCAACGCTGGAGGAGAAAACGGAAGGGGAGGGAGAAGGCGAGGAAGCGAGCGCTTACGTAAATACAGACTTTTCGTCTGCTGAAAACCTGCGCAGAGAACAAGAATCCTGTCCTTCGTTGAAAGAAGCATGAAGTTAGCTGTAGAAATAAAAAATGGAATTATTTATTTATTTATCATCTTTTACGTCACTAAGAAAAGATATTAGGACAGACTGTTTTCCAGTTAGTGCTTTCTCTTAGTAGAAGAACACCAGTGTTGGAATTAGCACGTAGTTCCATTTTAGGTGCACATCTTGGAATAAGGAAAACAAGGGAGAGAACTCGATGTTCTTTTTTTTTTTTACCTGGATTAGCGCAAGATGTCGAAACCTTCCTTCCGCTAGAAAACATAAATACGTGTTATGCCTGGTAGATCAACACTCCCGATGGCCAGAAGCAATTCCACTGGGAAGCTTGACATA
>KK115030.1:424780-462544 GCA_000611955.2 Stegodyphus mimosarum | reverse complement strand
TCTTTTGGGAGATTTTCATGAGAACAGGAATCCCTAACACAATAGCTAGCGACAACGGAAGTAACTTTATTTCAAAATTAAATCAAGAATTCCAGTAAAAATTAGGTTCTCTACACCTGCTTACAGTACTTCAAATGGATTGGTGGAAAGATGGAACAAATTCCTCAAACAAATGTAACATCATGTCATCAGAACTGATCCTTCGAATGGGGATAAGCACATCGCTTACGTGCTCTTTGCTTACCGAGAAGTACCAAACTGCGCCACTGGAGTCTCACCATTTCAGATGTATCGGACAACCAAGAGGTCTTTTAGCAGTACTGAAGTCTTCATGGTCAGGAGAAAAACCTATACCACCTAATCTAAGTGAATCAGCAGTGGATTACTTAACAGCATTTAAAAATAAGGTTGGAACAAGCTGCCGAACAAGCCTGTGTAATTGCAAGTGAGCAATAGCAAAAATATGCTGAGTATTTTAACCGAAGATCAATACCGAAAAATTTCAAAAACGGAGAACAAACTCTATGCACGTTGGACTGCACCAGAAAAAATCGTGAATCATTTTCTACCTCATTCCTATAAACTAAAACGACCGGATGAGATCAAGCATGTTCATTCAAATAAAATTCGAAAATTTCAAGCTAGCATCAATGCAGTTGGAGTGATATTTGAAAATGAAGAAGAATTTGAAGAAATTATAACCTTGTCAAGAAAAGATTTTTCACCCCTCCCTATAAGATTTGAAAATAGACGCGAATCTGAATTTAGAAAATTTAAATCCGCAGCAAAGAAGAAAATAAATCGTTTTTATCAATCGACACCGAGCACTATTCACCGGAAAGCTGGAAATAGCTAAAGTTGAGGCTCATAAAATTAGACTAATACCCAATATGGAGAGGAAGAAACCCTACATCTACAGGTGTTCTGAAGCATTGAAAACCAAGGTTGACGAAGAAGTAGAAGAATTATTGAAATCGGGATTAATAGAAGAAAGTAATACAGAAAAAGCTCACCCAGTAGTTTGTGTAAGCAAGAAAGATGGAAATTATTAGATTGTGTTTAGATTATCGAGCATTGAATGCAGTGACGAAGCCATATGATTTTCCTATGCAAAATGCCATTGATTTAATGTACAGTGTAAGAAGAGCCAACGTCATAACAACACTGGATTTACTAAAAGGGTATTGGGCAACTCCCATGGAGGAGCAAAGTAAAGAATATACATCCTTCAAAACTCATCGAGGTCAATATCAGTTTAAAGTGTTACCTTTTGGCCTACGGAACGCAGCAGCAACTTTTCAGAGAGTAATGAATAACGCCCTGAAAGAATTTCAACAATTTTCAAGAGCCTATATTGACGATGAAGCTATATTTTCCACTGATTTCGACACTTATCTCCAAGATTTGGATAAAGTTATCACCAAACTAGAGTCACTTGGATTTACTATCAATTCGAAGAAATGTTCTTTTGCAAAATCATAAATTAAATATTTAGGGCATATTATCTGATCGAGGAAACATCAGCCAGATCCCGAGAAAATAGATTCAATTAAGAAACTGGAAACGCCGAAAACGAAAACACATCTCAAAAGTGTGTTAGGATTATGTAATTATTAACGCGATTATATTCCAGGGTATGCAGAGATCATCTACTCACTCACGGAACTCACAAAAAATAAGCAACCGGAAATACTCGAATGGAAATCCATGAGTCAGCATTTTAACAACTTAAGGAACGATTAGCGATGTCAACGGAACTGATCACCCCAACACTCCAGGATCCGTTTATCATTCATTCTGATGCATCTGAAATCGGAATAGGTGCATGTTTATCTCAGCAATGGGAAGAGAAACAATTTTCCGTGTGCTACGCAAGTAAGAAACTATCGAAACCTCAACAAAGCTGTACGATTGTAGAGCATGAAGCTTATACTGTAGTGTGGGTATTAAAAAAATTTGAACCATGGATATTCGGTTCATCTGTGAAAATTGTGACCGATCACAATTCCTTACCATTTATTGTAAGAAATGCTCCGCAATCATCCAAATTGCAACGATGGACCATAGCGCTGCAGAAATACAATCTAGAAATAGAACATTGTCCTGGGAGAAAACTAGTTAATGCTGATGCATTGTCCAGACTCCCCACCCGTGAACTTTGAACAATATTTACTATTCATATTCACTAGCATTTTATGTGAGTAATAATTACATAGTTTTTCTTTGCATTTCTAATTAATTTTTACAATTTTGTGCCAATATTTATAAGTAGTTGAGATTTGTGTATTAGTGTAGAATGTTCAAATGTGTATGTAGATATTTTTTTTCTTTTTCTCATTGATCGCAAACAGTTGCAAGATTTTAATATCCAGATTGATGGTTGATTTGTATAGACCCTCAACAACAATCTTGCGAAGGCGGTGTAGTATCTGGCGACTGTTTGGCGATCAACAAAGCGCGCTTGGCGCGTTTAGTCGCTTCTCCCACGAAGGGTTACTGTTTTAAGGGAGTCGAACGTTAGCCGCGAGAGAGCTAGCTACTCTATTTAGGCTATGCTGTAGGAGCGATGTACTGCTCCGAAATAAATATTTTAGTTTGAATGTTAGTTAATAAATGTTTTCTTTCGTCGTCTTTAATGGTGCCTTGTTGAACCACGAAGCCATTACATGATGTTAAACCGAGAACTCTGCCTGAAGCACAAAGTGATCTTCACCATAAATCACCCCAAAGCTGCTTAAAAATGACAAGATAGCAATCGCACGAAATCCTACGAAAGCTTCAAAATTTTGTAAATTAAATGAGCATATTTCACAAACTAATTAAGCTGTCAACTTGAAAGTAATTTTAAATTAAAGAGCAAATCTTTCTGTTTCTTCTAGTATAACTGTAATTATGTAAACTCAAATGAAGTATTTTAAAAGCCAGATTACAACATGAAAAACACACCCATTCCCATTGCCTGCTGGCAAGCGCTTTCCGAAAACCAAAGTAACGAACTATCTTCTAATTAAAGAAAAAAAGAAATTAATACAGAAATTAAATAAAATACACATTGCGTAGCATAATTTAGAATATAAATGAATGAATTAATAAATTAGCTTATTTTCGCTACACAACACGTTTTAGATGCGTGCCGCGTTCCCGGGTCGATGCAATAATTAGATACCGGTTTGAACGCAGTTCCTTATTATAGTTAATAGAAAATATTGGTATGTAAGGTAACGGATTTTGAGTGAAAGCTTGATAGGATTTTAAGTAAATGATTGTTGGCAAGTTGTTAAATAACTAGTTAAAAATGCCAAGGTGCTATCCTAATTGATTTTTTAAAATAAAGTGTTAAAACACTTCGTTCGAATTCTTTAAATGTTTTCTTGTATTTCAATAATATCATGTCCGGTTAATCTAAAAGTAATATGTTATGAATTATGATTTAGAATGAAAACAATCTATGCCTTGATATGTTAATTGTACAATATTTTTTTGTGACTCCCGGGAGCCTTAACCTTAATGCCAAAAGTTTAAATTAATTTTAATAATAAAATAAAAGTCTTTTTCACTTATTAATTTAGTATGATGTTTTATTTTATTTACTGGTAAACTATACATGACACCAACACCAGATGTCATTGGGTTGTTAGGCTATTTAAATTAATAATCACAACGCATGTTTAAAATACTAACCACTAAAAGCTCTAGTTTATATTTAGTGTTCTTCAAAGGCACGAATATGACATGCGATTATACAGCTAGTAACCAAATGCTGATTTCTATCATGTTTTTATGTTTTGAAATTATATTAAAGAGTTCTAATTTAAGTAGGAAATGTAAAATGGGTTTTCTTTTTACTAACAAAAATTAACTCATGGGGGGGGGAATCTTTATTTTCATGAATAACTCATTTTAATGTATATAGTTCTTCCAGGCTTGACATGAATTTTCTTACTTGTACACTCTTTTGCAAAAACATCGAAGCACCACGAAGGAAGTGGTTGTTTTTGATGAAATTGAATATGTCTATAGCTCATACATAGATAATAAAATGATTGAAAAATCCAGGTCATAGTATCTGTTCACAGCTCACAGTCACCTATTGAGTGTTCAAATTAGTTTTCAAATAAGTAGTTCAAATTAGTCACCTATTGAGTGTTCAAATTAGTCGAACCGCCTCTGGCGGCAATGCATGCTAGAATTCGTCGAGGCAAGGAATGTTCCTAATGTCATCCTGCGACACATTCTGCCAAGCGTTCATCAGTTGTCGCTCCAGATCTGCGATATTTTGTGGTGCCCGAATTTGGCGGCCTATGATGTCCCAGACATGCTCGATTGTTGAAAAGTCTGGTGACCTTGTTGGCCTAGGAAGAGTATCAACCGCACGGAGAAAGTCCAGAGATATGCTAGCGGTATATGGCTTGGCATTATCTTGTTGGAAAATGGCCCCAAGATGACGTGCCATGAAGGGTAATGCAGCCAGCAACAGAATGGTAACAACATATCGTAGAGCTGTTAAAGATGTACGGAGGATTACTAAAGATGACCTGCTCTCATAGGAAATAGCGCCCCACACTATCACCCAGGGGTTATTGCTGTATGCCTTTGTAAGACTAAGGCTGATTGGGACCGCTGGCCCCGTCCTCTCCAGACACGAACATGGTAATCATCTACTTCCAGAGTGAAGCGGGATTCATCGCTGAACGCTATACCATGCCAGTCTAATGGCAGCCATGATGATCGGCTGTGACACCATTCCAGACGACTTCGCCGATGTTGTGGGGTCAAAGGCAAACGTCTTAAAGGCCTCTGTGAGGGTAACTTCGCCTCAGACAAACGCCGTGAGTTGGTAGACGGTACCACGGGAGGTATAGACGTGGCTGTAATGCGTAGAATAGTCGACAATGATACAGTTTGGGCGGTTCGGGCCTGGCGAACAATCATTGCTCCGCATTTGTGCTCCATGGTCTTCAAGAGCTTTCATTTCGACGCCAATTTCCTTGTGGCAACCATTGCTGCCAACATCTTTGCACAGCAGTGTCTGTACGCTGCAGCTTCACGCAACCGTACTATGCGACCTTGTTCGAAGTCGTTTAGTTGTCTGTGAGGTCTTCGAAATCGTCGTAATGGCATCTTTAGTTGCTTTTTTACGGAATTACAATGGCAGCAACAGAAAAAGATAAATTTCCCGCCTCTGTTACTGGTTTTATAATTTGCGAATTGCGCACTAAAAATGCGTGCTATGATCGCAATTCATGTTCATTTGCCTTGAAACTTTGATCGTTTGTATGTTCGTTCAAGATGTTTTTGCATACCAAATTTCGTCACGATCGCAAAAATCCTTCTTGGTGCTTCGATTTTTTTTTTTTTTTTTCAAAAAGGGGTTTTTTTTTTTTTTTTTTTGCAAAAGAGTGTTTTTCTTTTAGTTTTAATTATTTCTGAAGATTTTCCTATTCATAATCATCATTCATCAGTTTTTCTCGATAACATTAATGGTAGGTTGCTACGTTAGAAGTAACAGTAACTGTAGAGATGGCAAAAATGATTTGAGCAAACTAAATCCATTGCGACTGTTCACGCTTTTGCGTATTATGTGTAAACTTTTAGATGCACGATAAGAAACTTCTTAATACAGCTTCCATTGTTTTTCAGTGGCAAAGTTAAACGACTCAAATCCAACATTCTGAAAAGGTACGAGTAAACAGAATATTTCGTTATTTTGTTGCATTCATTTTTGTGGAAAAGATATGGTTTTTTGCTATTTTTTAGTTGCTGTGAATTATTATGTTATGTACGAAGTGCAGAAGAGTCTCTAACTGTCGAACTAATTGGGATCGCAGAACATGCGGGTAATCAGAAAATCAAAATTATTGGTTTGCCCCACTCCTGTGTATAAGTTTTTGCATTAGACAGGCGAGAGGATTTTATTTTTCGTTTATCCTGTTAAGTAAAGATTGTATAGTTTAATAGAGTAAAATATTTTAATTTTCTTTAAACAATGTGCAAAATGCTACTATTTCGGAATTTTGAACCTTAATATTATTTTTATTAACCTAAACATACGTAAAAATTTTTAGTCCAAAGGGTTGACGTAGCTTTCTCTTCAAAAATCGTTTGCGTGCGTTGCACGGGAAAATAAAAAGGAATTTTAATTACAGTTCTAAATAAATAGCCAAATAAATGTGAAATTCGTAACAATATTCTCTAAAACTTTAACGAATTTTTCATTACCAAACTCAAAGATTTCAAAGCCAGCAATACCAACGTTGTACAGAAAAACATTTTTATCTCCAGCGCGTGAGAGCGTGTACCGAAATTTCTAAAGATATGCTCAATTTAAAATTATTTTGCGATATTGCTGTTGAACCGAATTTTATGGTTTAAGTGCGAAGAACATTGTATTTAACAAATAAAGGTAACACACAAAATGTTAAATAAACGTCCCTTTGGACGTAATTTAAAATCTGAAACATTTCAGATTTTTTTATTATCTTTTTGTGGCAAAAGTTTCCATACTAATTTATGCTTTAGAATTCTATGTTTTGTTATTTTGAATAAATTAAAACAATGATGTTAATTGTTAGTTATTTCGTAATGGAAATTTTTAAAGTTATATTAGTGTATTCCTCCGCCGTTAAAACTAACAAATTATTTTATAGTCAACTAAACAAAATGTGTAGCACGTTTCTATTTAAGTAGATATCTCGATTCTAGTTACGTTTGTTTAATATAAGCATTTTATTATGGTTAAGATGGGACTTGCTCAGTAGGCAAAGAATAGTGGATAATAAATGGTGGGTAATTTCTTTTCTGTTAACGCTTATAAACAGCGTATTTGCCAAATGATGTGATGACCTGCTGTTGATATGTCATAATGCTTCTGTATTAAAGTAGACGACTTGTTAATTGCCTTGTAACGAATTATTTTTAATTAAAAACTGATAAACCTTTCACTCGGCTCAATTAATAGTTCTAAATGTGCATAGCAAATATGCAAAATTTACGTGGCCTAGGAAAAACAAGCAATCGGGATAATTTCTGTCTGGTCAACTGAAATTTTACATTAATTCTGGAATTATCTGTTAATCTTCTCACATGTGTGAGCAATAAAAGCTTCACAGTTTAAACTGTTTGATATTTTGTCCATGTCTAATTTTAGATGTTACGGATTTAATCAGCCTTTTTTACGAATCGTTCGCTTTGCTGCAGAGGTAAATGACCATTTCTCTTTTTAATACTGCTGATTTTCAGTATATATGAACGATATTAAATGGGAAATTAGCAAGCAGAAATCTTTTTGAATAGAAGCTTTATGAATGAAGATACCAAAGATACGTTTTAAGGGGAATTTTTAAAGACATATATAATAAATTAGCATCCAATTCTAGATTAGATTATCGCTATGCAAAGATTAGTAAACTTGTTAAGTCTGTCTGGCTTTTTGGAGTCAGGGAATGTAATGCTTAACTCTGCCCTCGCCGGAATTCGAACTTCGGGCCTTTCGATGCTAGGTGGACGTGCTACCACGTACACTGCGAAAACACGCAGGAAAAATTTCTTACATTCGCCCCATTTAAAGGGCGCAGACTCAGTGAGGAGTCTCAGCCGCCCAATCCAGATTGTGACGAATTATCATTTTAGTTTTGCGGCTTTGTAGCCGTTCTTAAAATTTATGACGTCGTACGGTTGCAGCTGCGATTAATTTGTGTTATGGTGTCAAAGTTGATAACTGTTCGCTCTTTTTTAGCGAGTTTTGACTTTTTTCTCTGTTAACACGTAAGTATCCCCTTTTTCATTTTGTAGAGTTAAGGGCTTTAAAAGGAAATGTATTGAGTGAATTATGGTTCCTTTAGAGCAAGGATTCTCAGCTGGAGGAGAAGGATTTCATAATTCTAGGGGGAATGCGGTCAGCCTATTATTTCGATGTTAAGTGTTTAGTTCTAGTTTATGAATATAAAAAAGTACTTTTGTTCAAGTTTTGGTATTTATCAACATTTTGTGCATTTTGTTAAATTTTTAAAACACGTGAAAAATAATCTAAATTCAAATAATTTGTAAATAAAAAGGGGAGGACGTTTAGTAGTAATTGCACGAGTTGCATAGAGTAGAACAAGTTGAGAACCTCTGTTGTAGAAAATTTGGGGCCTAAAGTCTGGGGCTTGGAGCCTTGGTGTCAATAAGAGGGAGGAACAAAAATTTCTTAAACCTTCCTTGCCATCCATATCTTGTCAGAAAATTATTTCTTTATTTGTTGTAGGCGAAATTATTACACTTCACTCCCATGGTTTTATCATCTGTTTATTTTCGAAGCAATTTTAACCATGCATTCAATGAAAATGTAATGTCCCCATATCTTAGAGAAAAACGTTCCAAAATCAAACTTTATATTAAAACTGTACACATGACCAAAGAAGTTTCAATCGGAATCATGCGTGTGTTTGCGAAATTATCATGGCAACAAAGTACTTAGGTGGCGTTTTAGCCTCTGTGTATTATCATGTTATGGCCATTCTAGCTTTTGTATCATTTTGTAACTTAATAATCTTCTATATATTTGATTTAAAAAATGAGCATTCGCAGATAAAAGCCTCATGATTGAAATCCCACAGCAACAGAATCATCGAATACATCCTAAGTCGCTCATAAAATTCAACGGTAATTTTTTTTTCTACTGAAAATGTTAACAGGAGAAATGCTTTAATGAGAAGTTCGTGTATAACTGACTGCATAGGTAAACTGACATCATCTCATATATTAGTCAATTCATCCGTTATCTTTAGCAAAGGAATCTACTAAATATGACAAGTGTCACTATAAAAAGTAGCAAGATTCAATGGGTAATTTGCGAGGCAATGGTTTGTCTTCAGTGTTCAAAAGATATCTACCAGTAGATTTGTATAGGTAATGTAAAGTATTTTTTTCTCCATATCTTGCGCCTTCGTGGTGTAATTGAAAACACGACCGATTAGCAGTCTGACTTCGACATCTCTGATATCTGACGTTTTCTGGCCTTAAAAAACCTAATGGGTCTACATAACTACAGTTGACGTTCTATAGAACGATTCCTCGCTTCATCCATGAAAAGGACATTTTAATGAATGGTCTCTATAGCGGAAGTGAGTTTAATGTTAATGTCATCAGATGGGGACTTTAAAGCTCGGGCTTCACAATTGAATGGTTGCTGTTAATGTGTGGTCGTTATAGCAATTGCTAATTAATTTTATTAATAGCAACTCTATTCAAATTCTATTAAAACTGATTTCAAAAGTAAAAGCCAACTAAGACTTATGTCCCGTGTAAAAAAGGAGGCAGTGTCTACGTAAAAAAAGGAGATGCGGTAACTCTAATTATGATGGACTTGCATGAAGAAGTGAGCGTTCTTTTACTCTATAAACATTAAATCCATTCTAGATTTATGCAGTGACAGATTTCCGCACGAAATACGCGCGTGGAGCCTTATAAATCGAAAGACTCAAGTTTCAGGTCTGGAGTTAAAAATTGTTCCATTTTATTCATTTATTTGTTGTTATTATTTTCGTTGTAAAAATTATTAGTAATTTAGTAGCATTCTGTATATGAAATCTATTAGGAGATAGCATATTATGCCTATTTATTTTCTAACATAAAAATAAAGTATAGAACAAGCAAAAACATTCATGAATACAAAAAACGTAAGTGATACCATTTACAAGAGGGTAATGTTATTTTTAATACTTCGCTGGCTTTGCCGCAACATCCTCCCCACGCTGGTCAACCTCCAGGGGGATGACCAGCTGCACAGTTTGGGTAATGGTATATTCTTTGGTGTGCAGAACACAGGTACGGACTTTCTTGTCGCGACCAAGCATTAGCTCTTCAACACGGTCCTTTTTCCAGGTGTGGCGAGGTCTAACATCTTCTTTTAGTAGGACAATGTCCCCTTTCCGGATTTTATATGTTTCAGATGGATTCCGCACTTGATAAAATGTACGCAAGTCCATCAGGCATTCCTTTTGCCATCTTTTCCCAAAGGAGTCCATCAAATGTTGACGATTCTTTCACATACGATTTAAATTTGTTTCAGGATTTATGGGGCTGGAAGGAATAGTAGTTAATTTCTTTCCTATGAGGAAGTGCGAGGGTGTTAAAGCTTCCTCAGATTCATCTTTTATTCCGTATTCATGGGCAATCGGTCTACTGTTAAGAGCGGCTTCAGTATCACATAATACAGTGATCAAACCACCGTCATCCAAAGAGCCTTACCTAATGTTTTCGGAAGGCATCGCTTAATTGAGCCTATCATTTTTTCCCACCATCCTCCCCACCAAGCCGCTCGTGGGGCGATGAATTTCCATTTGATGTTGTGGTGGGCATAGAGTTGTTGTGTCTTCGCAGAGGATATATTATCCCAGAATAATTTCAGCTCTTTGTCCGCAGCACAGAAAGTTGTGGCATTATCAGTGTATACTGTACGAGGTAGTGAACGTCTAGAGACAAAACGTTGTAATGCAAGTTGGAAGACGTCAGTACGCAGGTCGGAAACTAATTCTAAGTCGATAGCTCGAGTTGTAGCTCATGTAAAGTTGACAATGTAAGCTTTTGTAATGGAGTTATTATTTTTTACGTAAAGTGGTGCAGCAAAATCAATTCCGGTAGTTTCGAAAGGAGATGGTTTTTGAATTCGCTCAGCTGCTAATGGAGCTTCTATCTGTTCACTTCTCTTTTGTTTCAGTACTTTACATGGAAGGCAAGTCTTTAACACCTTTTTAATGGCTTGCCTTGCTCTTAATATCCAATATTCTGAACGAAGCTGAGAAAGTACTATCCGAACACCAAGATGATGCATTCGTAAATGTTGTTTGGCGTATCAGTAGGTTTGTAAAATGATGAGAACCTTTCAATAATATGGGATGTTTTTCAGCATGAGATAAATCAGAAAATTGTAGTCGACCACCAAGAAGTATAACATTGTTCTAGAAAAAAGGGTTAAATGTTTTTATCCTTGATTTCTTAGGGAGTGATTTTCCCAGAGCTTCATATTCTGAAGGAAAGGATTCTTTCTGAATAGTCTGTATCCAATAAATATGAGCTTGATTTAGTTCTGTGGCATGTAACTAGCCCACTAACTTTTCGTGTTTCCTGAAGTTGTGAATAAAGCGAAGAATCCAAGATGTTACACGTAACAATTGAAAGTAAGAACTGTAGTTTCTAACCTTTATGATTGGTTGAGTAGATACGATGTGAAGGGTTTTCTTTTTTTGCTTCTAAGTTATGACTGTAATCTTTAGAAATAGTATCAGAATGAGGCCAATATTCTGGAGATTTGACTAACCATGAAGGGCCGTTCCACCAAATTTCCAGGTTTCTTAGTGTTGATGGTAAAACACCTCGAGAAAGTTTGTTAGCTGGATTGTCTTTGCCAGGGCAGTGTCTTCATTGTGAAGGATTAGTGTAGGAAATAATTTCTGTTACTCTGTTGCTAACAGAAGTTTTCCTGTTGTTGGGGTCACTGCGTATCCACCGTAAGACAACTTGAGAATAACTCCACAATGTTGCATTTGACGAGCAGATGTTTGTTTCAGCACAGAAATATTGTAACAATCGTGCTCCCATCAGGGCCACCAAGAGCTCCAAACGAGGTAAGGTAACTTTTTTTATAGGAGCTAAAAAATCTGCTTTATTTCGAAAAGTGTTCTCACTGCTCGCTTTTATACCGTAAAATTTTTTAATTAACATTTGTAAGTTTTATAAAATAGGAAATAAAAATAGCATTGCTAAACATTAACTATATTATTGTTATATAACAAGGATGGCCAAACATCTTCAAAACGTTGAGAGCCTTATGATAGATTTTATGAACGTTCGAAAGCGCAAGTCCAAATTTATATCGTTTCAAAAATAATGAGACAGGCTTGAATATAAAGAAACTTTTGAAGAAAATTAATGTATATGTGATTAACATGGTTACATATAAATATGAATAAATACATTTGATATCTATTGTTTTGTGTTGGGAAAATTTTAGCATTGCGTTTTAGATTAAATTCGTATGTATTCCAAGGACCATTCGTATGTATTCCATGTATTCCAAGGACCATTACCTTTTCATAAAGTAACATAACCGGAATAGCAATTACCAGAAATGGAATTATTTGTAATTTTACGCATTTGCTGCTATGGCGATAAGCCAGCAGTGGACAATTTGAATTTTATCAGATTTTTACATACATAGTATGAGAAATTAAATTAGCGATAAATAAAAAAAGTGGCATTGCATGATTTCTATTTCAAATTCCATTTGTATTAAAACGTTAAACTATTGTTAAAATTTTATCAACTTTTCGGTATTAAAATTTTAGATCAATAAATAAATATGTGAAAAATCACTTACCTTCTAAAGGGCTGCCCTGGAACTGCTTGCTTCCTTTCTATTTCCGTTAGTCTAAGCTGAAATTCTAATCACTGCGGAACACTACTAAGAATTTTTTCAGAAATTTTAATTGACATGTGAAAGATATTTACATAATATTTACAGGTTACAATTATTATAAGCATTACGTTTCAAATATATACGGAGACGGTCTATCGATTCGACTTACATTAGACGCGTCACACGCTCAACTAACTACGTTTTGTCTTTTTCCGCCAGAGGGCGTTCATGGGAGCTGAGTTATTTGTAAGCAAATGTGACACTCCCACCTTGAGGTCCAGTATCAGCAGAGGATGGACCTCAACTGACCTAGAGTTCAAGTCCTTTGTCGAGTTCTGTACCTCACTTTAATGTCCGACTCAGGTGTAAAGTTGAGTTCAAGAGGTATGAGGTTCTTAGTGGGTCTTATAATCTCCCCTTGTGCAGTTTTCAGTTTCACTAGTCTAATGTGTCCGTCGTGAGATGGAAAAATTTCCAGGATTCTAGCTAAGGGCCAGTTTATCCTTTTTTCATTGTTGGACACGATGACAAGATCACCAACTTTCACAGACGATGGTTCGCTGATGAATTTTGAGCTTTGTTTTAGTTGCCCTAAATATTCTGCTCGAAATCTCTTTCGTAAGTTGTTTCTCAATCTGGCTCTGTAAAGGCATCTCTTATTGATGGATTTGGAATCCAAAAGATCTAATTCAGGAAGTTCAGTCTCTGGAATTTCTGTTAGAAACATTCCTGGGATGAGAGCTCTCAAATCGTTCACGTCTTCTGACAAATAAGTGAGAGGACGGTTGTTCATAATGCTCTCGCAGTCACAAATGACTGTCAACAACTCTTCGTAATTCAGAGAAGATTTTCCAAGTACTTTTCGAAGAATTCTCTTTAACACTCCAATTAATCTTTCCCACCACCCTCCCCACCATGGCGAGGAAGGAGGAATAAATTTCCATTCAATTTTCCTAACTGTTGCATTTTCTAATATAGAATTCCAATCTATGGTCTTAAACAAATTATTTGTTCCAACAACTATATTTATTCAAAATCAGTCACATTTCTGATGGCGTAGAATCGCAAGTAGCTCGCGATCCGCAGTTACGGTGTCGGAGAGCCGCAGTTTGGCCATATGTTGTTATATAAGCTCATATTCTGACTAAGCACCCGATTCCTATGACGTCAATGTATGTCGAAAATTGTTCGTTAATGTCAGCATTTTAAATAAATAGCTGCTGTTGGCAACATTTTTAGAACATATCTTTATTCAGTCAATAAATTATGAACACCGTGTACTATCATGTTGTCGATCTACCGGTTCGTCAGAGTAATAATTACTATAAAATCAGTAAATTTCTTTTAATTACATACATTCTTACAGGAATCTCATAAATTAATATTTTTTTCATGCTGTTTACTACTATTGCATTTTTAGGACTCTTTATCCTACGAAAAATGGAACTTAAAAATGCTAAGACTTCGTAAAATAGGACTTCAAAGATCTGTTTTTCGTCAGGTACATAGGAGTTGTGATACAGTGTGTTTGTTTAAGTTGGAAACACATGGAAATCTCTTTTGTTAGTTATCTGACAAATAATTTTACTCTTCATAAAAAATTTTACTTGCCTTGAAACTTCTAAAATCTCATAGATACAAATTTGATATTTTACAGGATGTAGTGTCGTAGCTAGAAAGAGCGGTGTATCCCGGGCGGCACATTTTTAGGGGCGGTATTTTCCCACGTGAGACATTATTTTATAGGGGTTAGCCATGTGATTAATCGAAGCAGGTAAAGAATAATGGAATTCTAAATCGCCATAGGAAATGAAATTTAGAAGAGGAATAATTTTTGCTCTAAATAAAGTATTCAAACAAACCACTGTAAAGACCTTATTTTATTCTAACCAATTATTTTTAGTTTGTGAAACTTTTCTTTCTCTTCTGATTTCAATTTCCTGCCAGAATATAATTTTTAATGACCTAGTATGCAAATCTATGTGAGTTTGGAATCAGTATTTAAGCAGCAGAGAGTAGTAGTAGGAGAGTTAGTTCCGAATTGATGCCACGTGTTTGAAATAGCTTTGTACGTGAATGGTTGGTGCTTAGCCACTTTCTTGAGTTTATATTGATATTCTGGGTTTGGCTTTGGTGTGCGCAGCCGATTTAGCGGTTTTAGATAAATAAGGAGCCAGTCGTGTAGTTATCGTGATTTTACAATTTTATTATCTGTTCGAGTTACTTAGTCACAAGTGGTGGTAAATGTGAGCACCGAAGTAAGTGCATATTTGTTTACTTTAGTTCAAATAAAAAGGTTATTTAAGCCTTCTTCTGCAATATCTGTTCTTCAAAGACATAGCGAGAATTCGCTACTTAGCCTTTCCAGTAGAGATCCCTTGTATGATCCTGAAACAGACAAGAAGACTCTACACCACCACGAGATTCCGATAGCTACATACTCTTCTTATGCCTTTTTCATTTCGTTGGAACTTCTAAATTAAAATTACGAATATCAACTAAATTGTGAAAAATTCCTTGTTAAGAGAGAGTAATTTTGTTTCTGTTATTTCTTGGAAAACGAAATAGGGATGAGGAAGGGGTCTTTTTGAAATTTTGTGGTGTGTTCTAAGATACCATCTCCAGAACAAAATTCTGAGCATTGTAATACTACTGCAAACTTTTATCATAATTTTTGTAAGTGTTGATAGTTGTGAGAAGTATTTTCTGAATAAAAATCATTTAAGAATTATAAATATTTCTTTTTGCATTAGCGAAATCTTTCTATACTGTCTGCATAAACAGCAGCTGGAGCAATTAAATAGAACTCTACGAGTCGTTGATGGTTTTGTGAACAAAAAACGAGCAAGATAATAATTTAATTTTAAAATATAGTCATTAGAGTTTTTTTCAGAAATAAGCATAAAGTTTAAATTTATTTCCGTACACGTCATTTTAACATTTTTTCTATTTATCTGTTGGTAAATCAAGGCGGCAAATTCAGGAACCGCTCCAGACGGCATACTCAGGTACCGCCCTAAGCGGCTAAGCTCTAGCTGCGGCAGTGACAGTTGGCTATATTATGGTAATCAAACTTCTGTTTTCAATTTCGAGTGAAATAACTCATTTGAAGATCATTCACTTCACTTGCAAGTAAATAAATGAAGCATATTTTATTGCAATACAAAATGTTGTGATAAACGTACGTAATGTTATTTGTGATGTGTATTGACATATTTTAAAGATGGTATTGACATATTTAAATATTTCAAACATAAAATTGTTCATTTTATTGCATTTATAAAAGAGGAAAATCTCGCAGTCATGTTGACATGAACAAATAATCAATTGTAGGTTTGCAGTTCACATTTCCGAACATAGAAACAGTTCTAAAAATTTGTGCAACCATTCCTATTTGCAGCGCAAGTGGTGAACGATCATTTTCAGTTCTCAAGATATAAGGTATTTCTCTTGCCTTCTTAGCATGCCTTCGTGGTACAGTGGTCAACACACTCGTCGTGTAATCGAGAGGTCCGTCGTTCGAATCCCAGCGAGGGCATTGCTCGTTTATCACGTTTCTATCTTTAAAAAAGCACCTAATGTCTCTACAAAGAGAGTTAAATATTACTTGAGAAATTCCTTATCTCAGTTGCATTAAGTCAATTATCAGCGACGTTTATTGAAAATGATTCGGTTCCTTTTTCAGATTATGAGACTCAGGTAGATAAATTTGCTAAGTGAGAAGATTTCCTATTTTGTCTCTTCGGGCTCCAAAGTACTAAATCCGCCATTGGGTCCATATCATTTTATCAAACGTTGTTTGTAAGTCATTATAATTTTAAAATGCTTATGAATTATATTCTGTTTTTCGACATTTTAGGAATTCGGTGAAAAGTTGCAAAGGATTAATACTTTTTTCCGAGGCAGTTCAAAATCATATAAATTTATTTTTTGAAAGGTCAAAATGAATACTTTGAATTATGTAAATTTTGCAAAATAGTGTCGGCGAATTTCTAAAGAAATCAGCATTCCTAGAATGTCTTAATGAAAACCTATAAAATCGTTCCTGAAGAAACCAAAAATCAATATTTTTGTGAATTTTGTTTGTATGTAAGTAATTTTAGCGATGTTATATGTAAATTGTAGTATCTGTTGTATAATGTAACATGAAATTCCATGAGAATTCAAAGCTTCGACGGAAATATCAGATTACAGGGGCAAGTCCTTTAAACATTCAGGTAAATAACTGTCTCGCCAAATTAGAGAGATAGCGCTAAACTGCTGATGGTTTTGGTGACTAATTTTTTTGTGATTTGGAGACGTTTTGGCCCGATTCCTGTATAACTGTAATTAGTCTGATCCCTATACATAACTGTAACTGTATCCGGCCTTATATGTAACTTTAACGGTGTATGCCTTCCACCAATTTCAAGAAACTCATGGTGCTGGAAATTTCTCTGTGGTCTGAGGAAATCTATATAAGACCGGAGAAAGCATCAATTCAAAGTTGTTAGTTCAAATTAATTTTAGTTCAGTTTGAGTTTGGAGTTTTGAAATATCTTCGTGCGAATTTCGCTCTTTAGTTGCGCTTTGCATTGCGTTATGTTTAACTTTCTTAATAGTTTAAAGTGGTAACTACTGATTGTACTCTGTTATATTGAGAACAGCTGTACCAGTACTTCTGTGAAAAGTTCCAGAACTGTAGAGGGTTTGTTTTGGAAAAATAAATTTTATCAAGCTATCATCGGTTCTGTGTGCATTTAATCCATTACGAACCCGAACAGACGTATTACTATCTTAATGTGTTGTCATGTGTTTTGTATATTTTAAACATGCGTAAATGTATTTAGATTTCTGCTAATTATTAATATATATAACAATGGTTTTAACCTGTTATTTAACATCATAATTTTGGTGCCTTATTGCCAATAATGTTGGCCGGGCCTGTAGAATTGTAGTTCAGATTGTAATGTGCAAATGCAAGAAGGTTAACTGGTGTCATGTTAGTTCTTGTGTTGTGTGAAAATGTCTCTCTAGAGGGTTAAAATTGCAACTTAGTACCTGTTAACCCTTTAGCGAAGCAGCAATAATGCTGTATGTTTATTGCTTTCTTGTTAAAAATAAACTGCCCACCTTACATTTTAAGAAACAATAAACTACAATGTAGATTTAATTTGATTAAATAAAAAAAAAACTAATTTCTTTATCTCTTATATAAAAGCAAGTGCAGTCGTTAAAATTGATATTTCAGAGCTCAAAATTAAAAAGAGGTTTATCTCATTTTATCGTTATTTATTTATCATCAGAGATTTTTAATTTATTCATTTCAGTCATATTTCTGTAATATTTGTTCTATATCATGAGGTTAGGAAAACTTCATTTATTCCCAGTAACGTGACGAAGCTTTCGGTCTTTCTGTTTACAGGTTTCTTGTATGAAAGACGTTGCGTTTTCGGCATAGGGTTCTTACTCTGCTTCATTCATTTCAAGTTAACCTATGGCAAGGCTTGTCGTTCTGGTAGATGCTGTTCAGCATTTTTATTAATTGATTCTGGGAAATCCAGCATGTATGTCTTTTATTCCATAGCTATTCTTTCGCAAAAATCTTATTCCTAACAAACGTGTGATTTCTAGCTATAATTCCAAAACAGAGCCGCGCTAAAAATATTCCTATACTGTTTATGATAGTGTCAACAATGGCATGGCCAGAGCATATTCCCCCTGAGGTCAGCTGCTGAGTTTGCCGTCATCTCAGTGCGCACCAAAGTGCAACAAAACGTTAAAATTTATAGGTAAATAAATCAACGCATTACTTTATTTCTTAATTAAAACTTTCCATTTCAGCATTTTAAAATGTTATTATTTTTGTTTTATTTTTTAAACAAAATCATGCTGTGATAAGAACATTATCAAAGTTTTATTTCATTTTTCAGTTGCAGTCTGCTACGATTTAAAAAAAAAAAAACCTGAAATATTTCAGATTTTAAATTACGTCCAAAGGGGCGTTTTTTTAAACAATTTGTGTGTTACCTTTCTTTATTAAATATCATGTTCTTCACACTTAAAATTCGGTTCAAGAACAATATCGCAAAATAATTTTAAACTGAGCATATCTTTAGAATTTCCTATACACAGTCTCAGGCGCTAGAGATAAAATGTTTTTTCTGTACAACGTTGCCATTGCTCGCTTTGAAATCCTTGAGTTTGTTAATCAAAAATTCATTAAAGTTTTACAAAATATGAAAGTGCATTGTAAGTAATTCTTATTTGGTTTTTACGTATAGCAGTTGTAAGAAACACAGCGATTCACACAATATTTGGAAGCTCAAAAGGACTTTTTTTCCTGCGCGTCGTTTTCCGTAGCAGCAACAGAAGTATAATTCTGAAGTCGTTTTTCTCAACGAGGAAGTCATTCCTTATTAACATCATCATGATCATGATTTAGTAGACATTCGTATTTATCATTTCTCGTTTAAGATCTCGTTTAAGCTAGAAAAGTATAGCCAGAATATTGTTGAAATCCTGTGTTAATTTCTTGGATCCATCCATCAAATTGTAAAAGACATTTTTCAGTTTTCAACGCAGTTTCTCATGACATTTCAGCATCTCTAGTTTCTTCTTTCTGTAATAGTGAGCCATGACTGTCCCCAGTCAATACCATGTAGAAGGTGTTGCCCGAGCTCACCACAAATTTTTTTGTCGTAGACTGCGCATTGTTAAAAATGCCTTCCTATTTTCAATAAAAAGGATTTTAAAACATCGATATTTTTTCGTTTTTTGTATGTGCAGTTCTTTAATGAGGTAGATACGTATGTTATTGATTTCTAGAAAAATAGATTCCTGCAGGCCAAGAAAACACTGGACGGAAAACAAACAATATCCCACCAGTTGTTGAGTGGTTAAAGACACGGACTACTAGTTCCACAGGATTTGGGTTCGATCCGAGGCAGGCTGCGTGGTTGATTTGAATGGTTTTTCCCATATATAACGTTAATACGAGTCATTGCCCGTCGGAACATCTTCCAGAAAGGGCATTCCTCCTCTTAGGCAGGTAACCCTCGTGCCTTTGTCATATTGAAATCGCTTAACTTAATGCAGCAAACAAGAACCTACGACCTGATTCACCGATTAAGATTTTCAATTTTTTTTTTTTCCTCCTTTTGCAAAATTTGATTCTGTGTCCCAGTGCATTTCACTGAGTTTCTGTTACACACTTGATTTATCACCGGATACTGAAATAAAAATATTCCGTCGATGGGATGAAGAAAGAGAGATTTAAACATTCTTAGTTACACACTTTCTACAACAAATCAACATTAGTAATAAACTGCCCGTACTCTAGCAGCAAAATCATTTCTTAATTTTTCGGCACTCAATTCATCATCAACCTGTTCAAGTTATCTTTTTGTTTCTCCTCTAATTAGCAATATATTGATGCAACACTAGGTAGTTTTAAGATTTTTCTATGTTTATTTTAAGTTCTACTGTGTGCTCTCTAAAGTTCTCCGTATGAGTTGTGTGTGTTGTTTGAAATAAAAGCACAAGTGCAGTGCTGGAAATCTGGAATTTCTTATTACTGTATGCGGCATTATTGTTATTGCTGTTTTACAGCAGTTGTTATAGTATTATTATTACCATGCTTGAGCCACTGTGATTTATTATAATTACTATTGCGTATTGTATTCAATTATTCTTCAGGGATCGAGTTACGAATAAATTCATGATACAGTGTTCGTATATCTTATTCGTAAGTGGAAGATTCTTGTATTAAGAAACATTCTTTTATTATACATCTTAAATACAGCCGAAGTGGACTGAAACCGATTTTTTTTAGAAAAATAGTCTGTGTAACCCAGACACGCCGGAGCTCAAATAAAGTGACTCAGGTGTTTTGTTGGCCCACCAACGGCCGACCGGATAAGTCTCCGAACATTGGTAGTTCAAGGTGAACGGTGTGGCTGCATGGGCGTTTACATAGTTTTGCCCATGTGTAACGTGTATACGAGTCAGTTTCCTTTGGAAAGTCCTCCACGAACGCATCCCTTCTCTTAGGCAAATAGGCCTAGTGTGCTTTGCCGTAATCAAATAAACGAGATCAAACTGGTGTTTTGTTGTGTAAACAAACATTAAATTAGCAGTAATTCCATTCGTAATGCGGCGATTTTTGGCAGTACCGTTTAATGATTGCAAATTATTATATAAGATTATATAATACATTTCTTATATGATAAACGCTTATGTAATATAGAAGTAGCCCAGTAATTGATTTTACAAAAACATTCATTCTGCATAATAATATTTACAACTTAAATTGCCATTTATTATTTTGTGCGTGTGTCTCTCTCTCTCTCTCTCTCTATATATATATATATAAAATATATAATGGAAACTTCCTTGAGCTACACTTCGATAATATTCTTATATATAATAAATGCAAATTATTATATAAGATTTTTTGGGGGTATTAACAGAATGAAACTTAAAAACCTAACAATAGAAATAAAAAAAAAATTGATCAGTTAATTATTTTAGATATTTAGTTGTGCGGTTCACACGAAACTTTGAATTTTGTTTCTTTTCAAATTTTTATTTTAACTTTTAAAGAAGTTACAGGGAACTCCAGGGTTCCCTGGAATACGGTGTGAAAACATTTTTAGTGCATTCCTCTTTCTTTCTTTTTTCCCCCCTCCGCCTTTAATTATTATTTTATTGATGTTAGAAATGCTTGCAGCCTAATATTCTCATTTTTTGCAGTCCATTACATTATGCTACTGAAGTATTTATTACGTTAGGTTATCAGATATTTATTACGATTCATTTGATAGGCAGTTTTCAGCGGTATTTTCATTGGACAGTGAGGTTAAATATAAGTACTTAAATTTCCATATTGTTTCAAAGTTTTTGTAACAGCTCTAATTGATGTAGATCATAACGCATCTAACTCTTTTGCTTTGCAATATAATATTTAGTGTAATGTAATACTTTGTAATATAGTACTTGCTAATATTGTACTTTTTTAATGTAATATTGTATATACTTAATTTCTATAAACATATGTTATTGTATAAGTAATAAAAGTTGCTTTTAACATCATGTACTACTACTTGAGTACAGATTAACTCCTTACAACCCAGTTGAACTAAGAGTTCCCCCGTTCTTTTCTTCTCTTTTTAAATCTATTTTTGTTTTAGAAGTTCAAGCTTGTTTATCTACTTTTACTTTCTTTTCAGATTTGCTTTTTAGAAATGCTGTAAAATTATTCTTCATTAAGTAACTGTTGTTATTGTTTATCATCTAAGGAAATCTTTTCCTCTGCTCCGCCTTTTAAAGTTAACAATGTGTTTAGTTGCTTTCTTTTTTAAAATCTTATCAGTTCAAAACTGCAAAACGCTTTCAAAAATAATTCAGGTTACATAATATTTGTTGCTGTGTACTTTAAAAATACGATAAATTAATACTTAAAATCTGCTGCATAATCATTTAGACATTTTTAGTTGTCAGAATTTTGCCTTTTCTTGACGTACGTAGAAAAATTATTGTTAAAATTTATATATATTTTTTAAGAATTTTTATTTTTATGTAGAAGTATCCTAGTAATTGATTTTACAAAAACGTTGATTCTGCATTGAGCTTTGATAATATATGAATGCCGCATCGCAATTTCAAAGTCAAAATATCCGAACTGTTTATCCCATATAATTCATTTCATTTTTATTGTACTTTTGAAGAAGAAACATTATATGGTTTTTGCACTTCTATTCTGTTTCTTTATTTCCTTTTTTTCCCCCTCCTTTCCCTTTTCTTTTCTCTCCCTCTCTCTCTCTTTTGTTTTTCCTTTCCGCCGAAATCATGTTTTCCCCTTAAATATTTCATTTGACAGGTTTTAGCCAAGATATAAATGTAGCCAATATATAATAAAGCCAAGATATAATAAAGACCTGAATTTTCTCCGCTCTGCGCCACACAAACTAGTCGATGTGATAAGCCAATGGTCTCAAATTGCACGCGGGCCAAATGCATGATCTGAAAGTAGCTGAGGTGTCGCAATTAAAAATCTCTGATTTGTTAACAAAATTTGATAACTAATTTTTTTAGAAAGTTCCTAGATATTTGTCAAAACATACATATAAAAATAACACAATGAAAAATAAATTTATGCCTGAAATCTAAAGGTTGGTATCTGCAAGTTGTAGGTCATAATTTGGAATTCAAACGTATTAACAGCTAAATGTTAAAATTTTCAGATTGACGTTTTTTCAAACATTTGTACTTTACGAAAGTAACCACCAAATAATTTACTTTTAATTTAAACTAGAAACAAATATACGAAAATTTCCCAAGAGAGAAAAGACGTAAGAATAAATAAATGACAATCTATTCTTTTTCTTGTATTTATTATAGTTTACTATGAAGCATAGAGAGTAAATATACATCTGTATCTAAATAATTATAAGCATCTTTGTTTCTTATTAAACCTTTCAGCAACAACACCTCATGGCCATTTTGGATTTTCGTAAGGTTTGTAACCTTGGAATAAAATTACTAAAATGAATCGTTCATCAGCAATTTGTAGATACTCATATCAATTTGTAGATCAGTCTGGTTCTTTTCATAGACAATCTTCAACTACAGAGAAAAACTGTTGCCATGTAAATGTACTCCCAAACAAAAAGCGGTTCTTTTTTATTGCAAAATTCGTAACTGAAGATATTTATGTTTTCATAGGTACTAATAAAGGTTAATCAATTTTGTATGTGAAATTGGATTCGAAACCATTAAAATCTTCAACTTTGCGGCCCACAAGCGCTAGTTTGAGATCATTGTGATAAGCATCTCTAATGTGAAGTTTTCATTCTGAGGAATAAAATCTTGTCTTCATTGTCGAAGTGTTGTGTTGCGTATTCTTGGAATACCTGAGGGACTGATTATCCATATTATCTTTTGCTGTTTTAACGAAATATTGTTAATTAGATCAGCTTAAAAATAGATTTGGTATTGCAGACAAACAACATTTAAGAATTACGTATGTGATCCTCCTTCTTGTTAAGGAAAAGTTGATTCGGTTAAATTTTATTTACCAAATTTTGTGTAGACTCTTCTGAGTTTAGGGCAGAAAATATTTACAACAGTATATTTACAACAATATTTGTGCCCTTCTCCAAAAAAAAATTAGAAGTGTTTTTGAGAAAACATCCTCAACAGAAGCCTTTGCAAAGCACAAGGCATACCAGAAACCTCTTTCGACACATTTTTATTTAGCTCCAGTTTAAATCTATTTAGTACGACATTTTTAATTAGTCCAACATTTTATCGATATTTGATTGGATACAGTGTTTTTTGAAGGAAATGTGTATATGCTGTATATCCTTAATTATCGGTACCTACGTCAAATCTAAATTCTTAAATAGAAGATTCTTATAATAAGCAAGGAATTTTATGAAAAGAGTTTAAATATTGCGAGTGGAAGAGTTTTGTAAATACGAAATTTGACATTTTATATTATCCAACAAATGTTTTACGTGCGAAATTTGTGGAAATATAAAAGAACGATTTTACATATTTAAATCAATTTTCGGTGTATAGCAGCGACTGAATTTGAAGAACATTCTGTCGGGTTTTGAAAGGATTGTTTGCTTTAGCGCTTAACAGTTAGTTCAGTGTGAAGTAAAAAGCACAAGTTTATTTGTAATTATCCCTGTGAAACTAATAACTGCATGCAACTATTTGCTCGAATGTTGCCTATAAATGCAAATATTATAATAGTTACTGCAAAACCTTTTATTAATAATTGGACTATTAGCTCAGCGAGGGTACAAAAAGTGAAATATTTTATTTGTGTTATCTATCCAATACCTACAGTTGCAGTTATTTTTATGAAATCCATTGCTTTATTTTAATAAAATTTATAATTGAAAATGCAGGTCTAAGCTCAGTGTTCAGAGAAATAAAGCTACTAGCCATCTTTTCGAACACCCTGTATATATTTTGGAATATTTTAAATTGAACATTGGTATAGAATTTTCCATTTCCGAAACAGACATATTAGATGTTATTTTTCTCCCAATTCCTTGTACATATTTTTTAACAGTCACTTTCAGACACCATTAAAAGCAGAAAAACAAGAAGCCGCTGTGCAGCTACGTATTTTTACGTTGTTCCGGGGGGGAGGGGAAGTGAGCGGATGTATGCTGAGATTCAGTTAAGCATCTGTGGGCGGTACCATCGTCATAGACTTTGAATGGACGGAATTTTTTCCAACTTTCTTGTTTGTGCGAACACGTGCTTTTGCGCAGGAAAGGAAATATGAGTGTAAAAGACCTTACTCTCGAAAGAGTAACAACACGCATTTGAACTCTCATTGGGCGTTTCGGTTATTTCATTTTAATTGGTCAGTTGACCCATGTGATGATGGAGTGAGAAAGCCGATGTCAGGTTTCATTAAACCATCAGTATATGTACCATCTTCCAAGGAACTAGCGGTTAGATGATAGTTTAAAACAATTTTGGCATTGTGTCTAGATATTTAGAATTAATTTGAATGTGAATTAATTTTGATCCAGTTCAGTCTGCTACTCTCTTCCAAGTTACGGGTATTAAAATTGTAAGCGTTTAGGTTTAATTTTCATTAGAAAGTAGAATCTTCAAATTGAACTTCTTTTGCCCCTTCCTTTTTGTGTGTTTATATAAACTTTATTTATACTATATCATTCTGTTTAATTAATGCTTAATTTAATTACAGTAGACTCAGGGATAAGGACCACGATTATCCCAAAATCACAGTTCGGCAGCCGTTAGAAAAACAGAGGGAAAAAACCTATATAACATTTAGCAGAAAAATGCTATTAACAATTTACTTACATTTTAAACAGTTTAATTTTTCGAATGAGTTCATTTGGTTGTCAAGTTAAATCAGTAGTCAAAATAAGAAAATACACTTCCAAACAGAAAGAATAGTATTTTGTGTTTCGGTAGGAGTCCAGGGAAAGTAAAGGTTAAAATATGAGTGTATACTTAATTTATTTTTGCGATTAAGCTATTTATTTTTAATGAATGAGTTAACAATTATTATGTATTTCAGATTAGATATAATTAAATGACACACTGTTTTGGATAAAATAGTTACCAAATATTATGACATCTTCTGCTATCACTCCTATTATCCAATGCATTTTCGTCTTCTCTTGCCATTTTCTGCATAAATTTTGTTTTACTCTGATGGTTTATGATAGTAATTTTTCCATCTTTCCACAATGAACAAATTCAACCTTTTTTAAGACAAGGCCCAAGTAATCCGTTACCTCGTTAGTCCGGCCGCAATTAATCAGGAGTTGACTATAATTCATTAACGAACCAGTCATATTAAAAATTTTGATTTAAAATTTAATATTTCTTTTCGAATAGTATTGATAAAGAGTAATACTATTTCGATGCTTTTGTAATAAAAATTATTTATGCATAGAAATAGTGTTGCGTTATACGGGTTCGTGGATTTGAGAGTATCCGATGAAAACACGATGCAGAACAATAAAAAGCACAATTTATTTACAAGAATCACTATTTACAGCACAGTTCCAAAATTACCTTTAAAAGCGTCGAAAATCTACAATAAATACGCTGAAACAATCAGCAACACAGTTTCAGGCTGTAACTGTAAAGGTTGCTTCACGGCAACACTAAACTTATAATAAACATCGTGGAACAATCACCAATACACTGTCAAGGTATACTGTAAAGGTAGCTTCACGGCAAAGCACTATCTCGATCGCTTTCCGTTCACAAAACTCTCGCGTAGCTTAGCACTCACAGTAAGCAGCTACTCTCGCAACTAATCACACTACTTAATCACACTCTTCGCTCTCAGAAACGCAAGGGTTTATATAGTTTTTAAGTTCCACACGTTTCGAGTATCTCGACAGGAAGTTATTCTAGAAGCTTCCCGATTGGACCATGGGATATCGTCGATTTGGTCGCCAAATAGGCGATAAAGTCGCCAATCTGGCAACCCTCCCATACATTATTTTATGGCAACCCTAGTGCTATGCCGGAAAGCTTACATACAGGCGCAACCGCCGAATTTTTCGTAACAATAGCAATATTTTAATGTTTAATAAATGGAGTGGATAGGTTTGTAGAGAGTGAGTCGCTTTATTAATATTTCTTTGTAGAAGTCGCAATTATGTCTATAACGGTTCGAGAAGTTTTTCTATATAAGTGTCTTTTTCAACCACTCGCCGCTCAAACGTTAGCTATCTAAGTACATAATCTTATTAAGTACTAAATTTCTTTCTTTTCGACGAGTATTTGTTAAATAATGGATGACTGTCCTCATGAGTCGACGCATCAGCGGCCGAAAGTTTCTGCAGAAAGAAACATGCCGTCATTCTTTCTATAAATATATTTCATCAGATATATTATGAGAGAAACTGTGACTAAATTTATCCAAACGTTTTGAAGGAACTCGTTCTTAGCAGGAACTTCCGATGCGTGCAAGCGATTGGGTGAAATGCACTCACGTTTGTGAAAATTGCAACACCATGAAGGACTTACGCGAGTTAGCTGAAATTTTCAGGAAATGCAAAGTAGCGCATGATATGCAAATGATTAGAATTGCAAATCCGTAGCGCATGCGTATGCTGAGCAGCGCCCTCTGAACGGCTGATGGATCCGAATAAATAGACGGCTGTAGCGAGGCGTGTATGGTTATCGGTGGTTATCTGCTAGTGGTAAACGTTAACTCAATCTGTACTTATGCCTCGTCGACGAAAGAGAGCGAGATTTGAACAACTTACAGAGTTTGAACGAGGGAGAATCATCGGCCTTCGTGAAGCTGGATTGTCGTATCGTGCAGTAGCCTCTCGTGTGCAGCGTAACAGCAGCACAGTGATGCGCGTTTGGAAGCAGTGGACGGACGAGTGTCGGACAACTCGGAAATCCGGGAGTGGACCCCGAAATGTGACGTCAGCTCGCGATGATAGACACCTGGTCCGCATGGCGCGGACGGACCGTACAGCTTCCTCTAGACAATTGGCAGCACTGTGGTCAATAGCTACAGGTGTTTCATTGTGTGCTTCATCAATTCGTAGACGTCTGCTGCAGTGTGGACTGCGCGCACGGACTCCTTTATACAGGATCCCCCTAACGCACGACCATCGCCGCCTGCGGCTACAATGGGCCAATCAGCATAGAGACTGGCGTGCTGATTGGCAGCATGTCGTGTTTTCTGACGAATCCCGCTTTAATTTGTGGTACCATGATGGCCGCATTCGTGTCAGACGCTATGCCGGTGAACGCCACCTTCCGGAGTGCATTATCGAACGCCACAGTGGACGAACACCCGGAGTTATGGTCTGGGGCGCCATAGCATATCATAGACGATCTCAATTGCTACGAATTGTGGGCAATCTGAACAGCAACCGGTATATCCGTGAAGTTCTACAGCCCGAAGCTGTTCCCTTCCTTCAAAGCTTGCCAGGCGCTGTATTTCAACAGGACAATGCCCGCCCTCATACTGCTCGGATTGTTAAATCCTTCTTTGCAGCGCAGCAGGTACAGCTTCTTCCTTGGCCTGCGTGTTCCCCGGATATGTCGCCAATTGAACATGTGTGGGATGTCATTGGTCGGCGTCTTGCTCGTGATCCTCGTTCTGTTGCGTCTGCAGACGAACTTTGGGTACGCGTACAAACGATATGGAATGCTCTTCCTCAGTCAGACATTCAAACTTTGTTTGACTCCATGCCACGTCGTGTAGCAGCACTTATTGCGGCGCGTGGTGGCCACACAAAATACTGATTCTGATCTCTTGTTCTTGTTTGTTTGCTTTGAACATTTAATCATTTATTTGTACCACTACCACTCAACTGTGTATTAAATTGCATTCAATTATGACGATTCCTTCTTGGTGTTGCAATTTTCACAAACGTGAGTGTATAAAGATGACGATTTGCTAACGTCAGCCAATACCCATAAATATAAACGAAAAGAGCCAATTCTATAACAACAGTACAAAACTCTTTCCTTACATTTGGCCCACTCTGTATATGTAACAGAAAATGTAATAATTTTCTGTATCTACCTGAGAACATTCAGTTTATTATCTTTCATGTCTATATTGAAATGAAATATTTTCAGTGCTGTTTATCATCTTTTTCTTTTATAACTAGAGTATGATCGGAATGAATCTCCTAGATTTAAAAATAAATAAGTAAAAAGATGCGGTATTTTTAAATAAATCTTCATCTTCGTGTAAAAGGTTAAGAAAAAAAAAACTATTGCTTTACAGAAGTGGGAAACAGTAGGGAATTGGAGTAGGATAATATGAGATAATTTGTAAGATTTAAGTGGATTGTTTCATTAATGCGTCATCATATCATTTATATTTTTAATACCAGGTCTTTTAAAGAGTGAATGCAATTTACTTTTAAAAAAGTCTGAGCATTTTGTTGATTGAAATCTCATTTGCCTCTTTATTTCTTCATATTAACATGTGATTTGTCGCATTAAATTAAAAACTGTAAGCCTTCCATAATACTGAAACTAATTTTTAATAAAGTATTCTGAATTAGCTTTCCTGTTAAGCCACAGTCATGTGTATTTATATACCCCTATTTTGTTTTTAAATCTTTGAATACTTCAGTTTATATGGAAGATAAAATATTTAAATGCTCTGCGCATATAATGAAATAAGTGTAATATTAAAAGTTGTTGTAATATCAGTTAATCCTGACTAATTTATTTCATAGAAAATTATTAAATAAGGATTTCGTGCAATGATATATATTTAAGTTAGAGACATATCCTTCAATTGAGATTTTGATATTGTTTATCGTTTGGAATTATTTTCATAGAGAATTTCTTTTTTATGTGTCGCTTGTAACCTCATGTTGAATTAAGATGCGTGCATACAATGCTTAGTATTTGGATCAGATATTTCGAGGTAGATTGGTTCCCTTATAAGTTTTCCCCTAAGTCTGAAGATGTGCGTAATTTGGGAGGGGGGGGGAGGGAGGTATGAAGTTGCCATACATTTAAGTTTTTTTCATGTAAGAAGTTTAATGTTATCATGCAAGAGTATCCATTTTTTTATACTAAATTTTCACAGAGAATTTCTTTCCAATGGTTTCCAGCCCACTGTGGAATTATGGGAAATGAAAAAGCTGATACTTTGGCTAAGAAAGGTACTTTCATAATGCAACGCATTAATCGACCGCTTTCATTTCATACGGTTAAATTGTTCGTTAGCCTGACTCTTAACGAAAATTCTTAAACAGGATATGCTTCAACGTGCTATGGATAAGAGTTAGATGTCTAGGGGAAGAGACAACTTTAATTCTTAGTTTTACAAGAAAGACAGCGGTAGCTCTATTTAGACGTCTGACCTGACATGAGTGTTTGCGACACCAGCTCTACAGAATTGGAGTGGTGGATTCCCCAAACTGTACTTTTTGCGACTCCAATCAGCCTATGATTTTTGACCATTTAAATAATTGTATTACACTTTTTCGGTATGAGGACATTGTTAAAAAGTACTGGAAAGCCCGCTTAAGCGCACTGTTTGGCTGTAAAATAAATAAAATATTTAACTAGTTTGTAAATTTTAAGGATACGTATGAGTTTTAGTTTGACTGTCTTAGTTAAAAATCTTTTCAAATTTCGTTCGATTGACTGAATTCTTGCAGTCTGAATATTAAGCTATTGATATACGCTTTTAACCGAACATTATTTATGTTCAGAAATGAAAATGAAAGTATTCGAAGATTGGAGCGATTTTCAATTGATATAACCTGGAAAATAATGTCCTGGGTATGTTCGATAATTAGCGGATGAAACTGATTAATCCAAATTGATTGACTAATTATTAAAGTATGTAGCACAGAAAATTGCTGGAATGTAAGTAAATTATGTATGATATATTTATACGGTTTTTTTCTACATGAATTAACTATTCTAGAACGAAAAAGATTCATGACTTCTGTGCTGTTCTGTAACTGCCCTGTAGCTTTTAATAACTTTTTAAATAAGTCTACCTGTGTGGAAATTATTTTGATTAATTGATAGATAGCGCTAGCGTTTCGTGTGAAACGTGACATGCCTTTTTGAATTTCGGCAGACTCTCTACCTGGAGCTCTAAACATAGATAGTTAGTTAGATACTTGCGTAACTTCGCACACTAGTCGACCAGAAACAATGAAATTCTTATTAAAAGATTAGATTTTTTTTCGATTGGCAAAACTATTTCGATCTTTTATGATCAATCCGAAGCTGTAATCAATTATTTGTAAATAATATATCTATTAAACTTTGCGTTTGCATGCGGCCACCAATTTGGATTTAGCACATTGCAAGTGTACGAAGACAGCAAATGTAAGGCTAAATTTTCTATTTTGTAAAGTAGAACCATAGCAGAAGATTCTGTTCTTAAACTAAAATCGAAACGAAAAGTTCTAAGGACCACCGTGTCCAAGACTTTAAAGAAACTAGAAATGGAATTAAATAAAGAAGACATTAGTACAAGTATAATAGAAGAAAATTTAGATCAATTAATCATAAAATCGAAATCTCTGAGTAATTTAGATGCTCCAATAGAGCACGATTTAAAAGAAGAAGCGGACGAATTCGAAACTGAAAAAACATCTTCTATAGAATAAGAAGAGAAAATTGAATTATGGCAGTTTAGAGGGAATAAAAAATTGGAAGAATTAACTAAAGTGACAAATTCTTATTATAAAAATAGCATTTTTAACGAAACCGCCAGATTCTCGAAACGAAAGCAATAAATTTACCCGGCTCCCAAAATTAACTATCTCTAAATTCTACGGAGATTATATCCAGTGGACAAGTTTTTGGAACACTTTCAAAGTAGCAATCCACGATAATGAATCTTTAACAAAAATCGAAACATTTAATTACTTAAAATCGTACTTATGCAGCAACGCCTGCACACCCGATAGAAGGTTTCTGTATGTCGGAACGAAATTACGATGAAGCATCCTAATTTACATAAACTGCCCAAAATTTGAATCTTTTTCTAAATTCAAAAATAAATAAATATAAGAAATACTAAAAAGAAAAAAATCTTTTTATATTACTCCCAAACTTTTGAAATTTTTGGGCAGTTTATGTAAATTGCGATGAAAACAGGTTTAGCAGAAAAGATATCACTATAAACTCACACATGCAAAAACCCCTGAATCTTACCCCAGTAATTAAATACAGTGACATTTTAAAACTTTGTGACACTATAGAAACCGAAATACGCAGCTTGTGGTCGTTAGAAGTCACACCAAATAAATACAGTTATATGTTGATCCCGGCGGTAATGAAAACACTGCCGTCAGAGATAACTTTAAGAGTTTAATCTAAAACGGATTCATCATCCTTTTTTAATGTTGATAAATTATTGCAATTTCTTCGATCGCAATTAGAATGTCGGGAAAGAAACCATCTTTTACTCTCTAGTCATAAATCAGAAAACACTTCCTGTGCTTATAAAGAGAAGAAGGGCGAGGAAAGTATAACGTCCTCTGCTTACCAGCTTTTGGCGCCAGTTAGTGAAAACAAAACTACTGATTGATGTCTGTTTTGTAATACATCTAAATATGTTACTGAAAAATGTGAATCATTGACAGTTGATGAGAGAAGATATTTATTGCGTAAGGAAGGAAGATGTTTTTTATGCTTGAAATCGAAATGTCGAATGAAGGAATGCAAAAGTGGTGTCGTTTGTTCCAGATGAGCATAAAGGGCAAGCTTAAAGGTGCAATATGCAAGGGTGCCAATATAAAGGTGCGTCCACACGACTACGCTAGAGACGTAACTGACACAAAAAAACGCACGTCGCCGGCGAAAAGCTGTCCAAACGACGACGCGAGCGAAGCCAATAGAGCGTTTAGCCAATAGAGTTATTGATGAGAAAAATCATGTGACATTCACAGAAGGCTACAAGTTTAAAATGTTTCGTCTTGCTGTTTCGTAGTTTGGTTAGAAGAATATCATACTTGATTCGTTTTATAGCGAAATTTTGTTTTTTAAGCAATTTAGCAACTCGGATAGTAAGATTAAAGTTATTATGCGCACAAATTAGTTTTATGGAAATTGAGGTTTATAAAATTGTTTTGGTTGTTAAGATTTATAAAACTGTAAAAGTTTTTGATTTAAAAAATTTATAAAACAGTATATAAAGAGAATTAAATGACTTAAAACACCATCCGCCATATAATAAAATCAACTTCATATTTTTTAATCTTTCCTCCCTACCCTGGTTTTCTTATTTATGCATGGTATGAGAGTACGTGTAAAGGAATCTGTGTAATAAGTAAAGTGTTCTCTAATTTGATTATTCTGCATATATTATTACAGAAATAAATTAGAAGAAAAAAGTTCATCCAATAAAATTTCTGAAGATATGCTGTTTTTAAATATTTTAGCACAGTGAGACGTTAGCCCAAATGCTCTCAAAACGTCTATGTGCATATAAATAAGGGGGGAAAAAGGTTTGAGAGTAATATACTGAATCTGAAAATCTTAGAATCTGAAAATAAATAGAATCTGAAAGCTTTCAGATTTTTTTCTTTTTATTATTTCTTACTTTTATTTATTTTTAAATTTAGAATAAGATTCAAATTTTGGCCACTTTATGTAAAATTCTGTGGAGAATAAAATATGCAATGAGGTAAAAATAAAAAAAATTTTTTTACAAGAGATGCATATATATCATTACATAATGGGTAATGGTTCCTATTTAGAGTGCGCATTTTTAAACTAAATTGAAAACAATGATAATAGATAAAATTGTTCATTATGAAATATAAGAAACACGATACAAAATTAGAAAAGCTAGCTTTAATTTACGATTGACACGGGAAAGGTTGGAACTCGCCACCTTTCCCTTCGCAGTCCAGCGTGTTTACCACTCAGCTATATATGACATCAACTTCAGTGAAAAATAAAGTAGCAAGTAGAAGTCACGGCAAAGGTAATTTAATTAATATTCAATAAATGTGTACCGTATGTAAGTTGTACCTGTCCTCGAAAATTTTAGGAATAAATAAATAAATAAATAAAATAAAAATAACTGTATTTTATTGAATACTCCTTCACAGTCAACTGCTTTATTTTAAAAGTTGTTATATTGTTGAAGTTACTATTTAGAGTATTTAATATTGGGATATTTATAGAGCTTCTTGTTACACATGAAATAACGAACATTTGTAATAATTAAGAAGAATTTTATAAGGCAGAAAATCTAATTTCGTAGAAACTGTAATTTATTTAGGTTCTTGTTACTTACTGTGTTACATACAGGTGAAACATATGGATATACTGGTCGGGTGATTGCTTTATATAGTTTTTCCCTCTTAATGAGAATTTGAAATTTATACCAATCTTATATGGTTTCAAAAGAATTGAGGATGCTATAAACAATGCTGATGATTTTATTTCTGTAGACAGTTTCACGATCTCTTTGAAAAAAACTCAACGCTATGTGGTTCCGACCATCCGACGCCATATTGAAAAGTGTAAACAAGTTTTTCCGACTATAGCACGTGATAAGAACTCAGTCAGCTATTGGCTGTTCGTTCACGTCGCGGGCGTATAAGCTGAACATGAGCGAACTCAGTTTTACGCCCTCAGCGTAATGCGGTAATGCGAATTTACGCCGGCGAAAGAAAAATTACGCCAACTACGTTGCGACCGTATTCGTGTGGACGGGCCTTAACCGTTCTATATGCTTTCAGGTTGAGAAAGGTAACACTCCGAACAAATACGCAGTCTGTTTTAATAAAAGCTCTTCTGGATTCAGGTAGTACGCCTTCTTTCGTGGGAAAAGAAATCGCGGATAAATTAAAGCTTCCTATCATTCGAACAGAGACTCTTTCAGTATTAACGTTTGGAAATAAAACATCCATTAGAAAGACATTTAACGTTGTTAAGATAAAGTTAGAGAACGAGGAAATACCGAATTCGAAAATCGAAATTAAAGCCGTCGTGACTGAACAAATTTCAAGTTCTGATTTACCGCCTCCTAATCTGAATAAACTCATTATAGGCAAACAGTTAGAAGGTTTACAACTCGCAGACTCTTGAGATTGTAAGGGAAAAATAACTTTTTTGATAGGAGCTGATTATTATTATAATATAGTGACTGGGAAACTTAAACGTTTAGACAAACATTTAGTAGCTGCAGAAACGCTATTCGGTTGGTTTCTGCTATGTTACACTAAAGGTACAACGTGCACTTCTATAGCCTTTAATATTGTAGTTGAGGAAGATATAATATCTGATCAGATAAAAAAATTTGGAGAGCTTGAAAGTTTAGGTATAAAGCCTGAAAATTAATCATCTGATTCATTAAAAGATACTATAGTGGAAAAATTCGAATCGGAAATTTTATACAAAAATTCTCGTTACAAGGTTAGGCTGCCATGGAAGTCTGATAGAAATCACATTTTATTTGTCTCACAAGAGAAATCATTCGCAGTGATCGAACTACTAGTAAACTACGTATCGTATTCGACGCGTCCTCACATGGAGCTGGTGAAATTTCGTTGAACGACTGCTTACATATTGGTCCAAATTTGTATCCTGACATTTTTAAACTTTTATTACCCTTCAGGCTTTATCCTGTAGGCTTCACAAGTGACATGAAGCAGGCTTTTCTGCAGATAGAAGTAGATGAGAAAGACAGAGATGTAACACGTTTTTTGTTTACAGAAAACCCATTCGAAGATCCACAAAATTTCATAAACTTACCGAGTCACTCGTGTGTTATTTGGCGTAAATAGCAGTGCGTTGTTATTGGCTGCAACCATTAAGCACCATTTAAAACAATATAAGAAAACTTACCCTGCCACTTGTGAATTTCTAAATGATCACATTTATGTAGATGACATCATTGAGGACACCAAAACATTAAACTTGCTTTTAATACCAGTTTAGAATGAATCAGCATTTTTAGAGATGCCAGTATGATTCTACATAAATGGCATACCGATTCTCAAGAACTGCGCGAGTTGTGGATTAAAGAAGGTAGTGAATGCGAGGAATCTCCTCAAATTTCGGAAGTTAGAAACCCTTCATTGAAAGTGTTAGGAGTCGCTGGGACAATCAACATGACTCAATTTACTTTGATGTAAAAAATTTGATAACATTTCTATCAAAACAAGTTAATACTAAACGTTTTGTCTTGCAGGCAATAGGACGAATTTTTGATCCTGTAGGTCTGTTATCACCGTTTGTACTTAGAGTCAAAATCATATTGCAACAAATCTGGGGACTTGCTTTAGATTAGAGTCAAAATCATATTGCAACAAATCTGGGTACTTGCTTTAGATTGGGATGATAAACTACCAGAAAATTTATGTTCTGTATGGAAAAAATGGTGCAAAGAAGTTTCCAGTTTGGACGAATCGGTATTCCACGATATTATTTTTCTGCAATTGGTAAGAGTGATGTGGAAAGATTGAGGTGCACTGTTTTTCTGACGCTAGCAAAAAGGCGTGTGGTATAGTGGCGTATCTGCTTATAATTTCCAGTAATCAAAAAAATATTTACGGGTTTTTTTGGGGGGGGGGCTTCCAAGATTAAGTACCTTTGAAACCGCTCACCTTACCTAGGTTGGAACTCGTTGGAGCTCTTTTATCGGCTAAATTAGGCACTAGCATCGTCAAAGTTTTGAAGTTAAAACTTTCTTGTTTTTTCTGGACTAATTCGAAAATCACTTTTTTTCTGGATAAAGCACTGTGCAAAGAAATTTAAGCTTTTCGTTAAAAATCGTATTCAAGAAATACAAAATTTAACATCCCGAGAAAATTGGCATTACTGCCCCGGAAAAAGTAACCCAGCTGACTTGGCTTCGAGAGGAGCTAATATTCATAAGCTGAAAAACAATCCTATGTGGTTTCAGGGATCAGAATGGCTTAGAATGTCGTCGGAATTGTGGCCTCGACAGAATGAAGAAAAACCTATCGTTAAAGAAGAATTAGAATACCGCAAGAACATTAATGATATTTATGAATTTGTGTGTTCGGCAGTTGAAGAAAGGCTAATAGACATCTCAAAATATAGTAATTCTCATTTGATAATCTCAACTATTATCAAATGAGAAATTCCAAGATTTCTGTCGAATGAGAAAATCGTTTGAAAGTTTATAATAGAACGAGAGGCTGGGTGGAGAGGCCTCTATGAGAGATTAGTAAAATCTGTGAAAGAATGCTTAATGAAAATTCTCGGTAAAGCCTTGCTAACGTTTGAAGAGTTGTCAATAGTTTTAGTACAACTGGAAGCTGTTATGAATTGTCGTCCATTGACCTATGTGTACAGTGACCACAAGGAACCATTGCCACTGAAACCAGTCAATTTCTTGTTTTTCGGAAAGAAAAAAAAAGATTCTACACTACTTATCAACTTTAACTCCATTGTTAAAGATCGCTCTACCAAGTCCTCTCTGCCCAAAAGAAAGATTTATCAAGATTTATTGGTTAGGCAGTTGTGGACGACTAAATGGAAAAAACAGTGTTTAATGGATCTTCAGACAGCTGGTCAATTAGAGAATCCTAACTCTTATGATGATTTCAAAGTTGACAGTCTCATCTTAATAGAAGGAAGCAATAAGTGTAAACTTTTGTGAAAGTGTGGCAGCGTAATAAAAGTTTTTCATGGTCGTGACGGCAAAGTTCGTTCTTGTGAACTAAAAACTGTTGATGGAACAATAATAAGACGACCAGTTCAATTATTATATCCTTTAGAGCTTTAAAAACAATTTTTATTAATTAGTAATATGAGTTGATTCAGTATGTTTTTGTGCATTTGTTTATTTTTGTTATTTTAATTTCATATGATTACCAATAGTTTAGATTTATTGAAGTAAAGTCAAAATTATATTTGACGTTAACATTCATTTTTATAGAATTTAGTATGATTATTATAGCTAGATTATATTTTCTATTCATTTAATATACTTATTAATTGTTTTATAACTATATATCAAAATACTTATTGATATAAATTTGATTGTTGTTAGATTGATGTGAACTTTTGACAGAGTTCAGGTGGGGAGTGTGTGGAAATTATTTTGATTAATTGATAGATGTCGCTAGCGTTTCGTGTGAAACGTGACATGCCTTTTTGAATTTCGGCGGACTCTCCACCGGGAGCTCTATAGATAGATAGATAGAGATACGTGCGTAACTTCGCACATTAGTCGTTCCAGGAACAATGAAATTCCTATTAAAAGATTAGATTTTTTTCGATTGGCAAAACTATTTCGATCTTTTATGATCAATCCGGTGCTGTTATCAATGATTTGTAAATGATATACATATTAAACTTTACGTTTCTAAAATTATTCAACCTTTGATTTCTATGAGTCTTTGAATTTTGAAACAACCTGT
>KK115030.1:330388-421065 GCA_000611955.2 Stegodyphus mimosarum | reverse complement strand
CTCTTCCCCAGTTTGCTAGCTACAATTGCATTTGTTTCAAATGATTTCCAAAGCCTTGAAACAATACTTATACATAAACATAAATTGACTATATGGCTGACATCGAACTCCCTAGCTACATCTGTTATTTTTCGCACTTCTTCAATCTTCCCAATAATACGAGCATGATGTCTGGAAGGTGTATCGACAATTGCAAGTTCGTCAATTGATTCCTTCCCGTTAAATTTTGCTTTTGAGCATAATAAGTCATAACTCAATAAGCGTCTCTTATCAGCCCTATCATGTGACGAACAACTTCAACAATCCGAAATTCACATATGCACAACACGTCTTACTGTATACCGCACTTACGGTAATTTCCACATTTTTCTGCCTTCCATTTTGTGATTGCTATCGCTGCTAATGTCATCCATCCTTTGCAATAATTCACCAGTATAATTGATAATGCTATTTTCAGTAAGTTGGTATGGTAATGATTGGCATCGTCTTTTATTTGACGTAAATGGAGTAATCGTTATGATGATGGTTAATCAAAATTATTGTTTTTAGCCATTTGGCGAAAGTGGTGATTTTGGTGAATATTGCATCTATTTCATTGACAACAAATTTTAGAGTTAATATAGCACTGCCTAAAATTTGTTTTAGATTTTATTGGTACATCGGCGGTAGAAAAATTGTATATTGCGCTAAAAAATTTACATATTAAAATACATATTTATTACAGGTGTTTAAATATATATTAAATAATTTTGATATATTTTGTCCTTTATATTTATTTTATACGATTTTTTCTTTAATACTTGATGCAGCTTTATGTCAGTAAATAATTACGGTGTAAGATCTCTCTGGCCCAACTTGTCAGTCACTGGGATAGTGAGTCACACAAAAACGTGCGAAGGAGTTGAAACCCTTTTATTGTACCTTTAAAATTACAACTGCGTCTACTCGACGCTTACAAACTGCGCCAACCCGGCGGTTGAACTAAAAGTAAGGTAAAACTGAAAATAAGAAGCTAGATGAACAAATGTCAAACACTATCGACGAGGCTCTGAGATCTTAACTAACCACGTTTTTAATTATCGCTGATATTCAGCAAGATTACTGATTTAACAGTTGAAATCTAGCACTTCTGCAAAGCTAGGCACACAGGCCGATACGCGCCGATCTAAATTCTACCAAGTAGCGTAGGTTCAAAGCAAGACTCTCACACTCAGGTTTCGTCTACTATTTAACTCAACTAACTTCCGCTAAATTTGAATAAACTGCTCGTGCTACTACAATTTACATACTCTGGCACGGGCATTTCTAGGGGAAAAAGAAGGCTAAACAGGAAAGGAATATTAACTTAAAATAAATTTTAGTTAAAATAAATATAAACCCTACAACGTATCAACTTTATTAAGTTTTTTTAATCAATATTAGCTTGAATATGGCGATCAACTGCATATTCAGTTTTTGACCCATTATAAAATTTCATCGACTTCCAGAAGTCTATACCAACCCCATCTGGAATTCCTGGTCTAAATCTTATGTGCATATTTTATGTTTATAATCGCACTTGCCGTCGTAAATTATCTTTCTCCCCCCCCCCTTTTTTTTGCGACAGCTTACAAATTAAACAGAAATGGGAATATTGAGAACAGTTAAGGCTTTTAACGATATTAATTGCGAGTTCGCGTTCATCACGCATTATATAACGTATAACCAGTTTAATTTTCAAACATATATAGAAGCGCGTAAATTCCATCCATTTATTTCCTTGAGTAAATCTTCAGGTTTTCACTCCGGAGATGGCATCCTTACCAGCGATCTCATCACCCTCGTAATCTTATCAATAAACTGCACCACTGGGGTTTAGGCACAATAATCGCATAGATAATTTTCGCATCAAGTATTTTTGATGGCTTTTGTAATGTCTTCTTTTAATTTTCCCGGTTTAAAAAAATATCTCATATCTAAGAAAGAACGTTATCTTTTTTTCATTGTAATTTTCTTAGGCTACCGGTTGCTAAAAATTTTTGGTACCGAACAGTTTGAAATTTGAGTTTTGAATGTATCTAACGTATTCATTGATTCTTATTGGGTGGATTTATTTTCATTTAAATATTCAAAAACTTTTTGCTTTAAAGTTTAAAAAAAATTCATCTGTGCAAAATGGGCAGTGAAGGACGTCCGTTGGAATGAAATTTGACTATTGAATTAACATAACTGGATCAAATGTTGCGGAATTTACCTTAGAGGTAAATTCCGCAACAGACTAGAGGGCATTAATGCTTGGTACAAAATTTGGTTACACCTTCAGCCTCTCTTGCATTCAAATGGGATTAAATTTATTGTTAATCGCATTAAATCGTACCATTTTCAAAAAAAAATTTATGACAATCATACTGACTTTAAAAATTAATTGAATTTATATGGAATCCTAGAAGTGGAATTGTAGAGGCTTAAATTTTACTAATTTGCAAAATAAGTTGTTAGGTTTTTAGTTTCAATTAAAAAAAAAAAAAAGAAAACCGTCGTCATTTATCGATATTTTATTTGTGATTGTTAAAAAAACACCCCTTTCTCCAAATCTGTCTTTTAATTGGTTTCTTCTCTCTTCGTCGCAGTGTACTGTTTCAGCCCCCTCTACAAATCGTAGTATGAAGTGACTGCTATGTTTATCTTATAAGTTCACATATTGAGAGTTCATAATCCTTGCAACTCCTTGTCATAGTCTCTTGAAATCTACTGAGTCCTGTTTTGCGTAAATTTTATGCTCAACGATATATTATTTATAAATAAACAAATAATTTAGCTTGTTGTTGCATTTAGAGACTCAGCTTTTAATTCTTGCATTTACTAAGTTCTTAAGTTTATCGTTTTTTTTCGTATTTATTAAACTAATTTGCGATATGAAAGTTATGATATTTAAAATATGTAACAATGGAGAATCACATGCTTTCATTGAGTCAAATCTTAATAAATATGCTTTTCCCAATATATATAACATAGCACATGGATTATAATAATTGCAAGGCCCTTACAATTTTGTCAGTTTTACTGTATATGTTTAAAAATGAATTTCGTTGGGAAGGGACATTTCTGCTTTGTAAGTGACTAAATTTTGTTTTATATTAGCTATAATTGCAATAAAAATGCCTTTGAGGGGGAACGCTATTGTTACTGATGGTATCGACGCTTTGCTTCTATTTTGCTTTTCCGATATTATAAAATACCTCTCTGAAAAAAAAAAAAAGTTTTTCTTCGGAGTATGTGTGTGTGTGTTCGTTTATCTTCTGATTAAAAAAAGTTCTTAACAACACTGAAAAATTCATTTTTAGGCCACTAAGATTGTAATTGATTATTAGCACCATTTCTGAAGTGTTGTGTTATATTGATTCTAAAAGAGGAATAGTGGTTCTAGTTAGGCTATCTGTTGACAATTTTCTAACTTTAATTGTTTAGTCGAATCATAATAAACTATAGTTCGAATCTGTTTTGCCTTTATAGTAGTTGTGGATTTGCTCACAATATTTGAAGTTATTATTTTAATTTTAGTACTGTGAAATATCTATCTTTTTTTTTATTTTTTCCCCAAAATATATTAGCTTTCTTTGAAGATGTGTTAATTTGAGAACTAGCGCAGAGGTCTGGGGATGTCGTTACTTGGAAAACTATCTGTATATGTGACTATGCATATAATGTAGGGGCTATATGTTCGACAGCGTAATATTGCTGTGACAAAAACGCAGTTTCCTTATCCTGCGCCATTTTTTTACCTTGAATCCGAACTACCTCATAGAATGCAACGCCTTGTCTCAATGTTAGGTTTCACTCCTTTTTTCCTTCCTCTTCATTCTACGTGTCTTAAATTTTACTCGAACTGGTTTCTCATACCACCGCCGTTAGACCTTTTAAAGTGAACGTAGTATGAATCGTAAGCAGCAGCCCCAAGCAGCAAACACTTTGTAGCTTTGCCAGTTGACGTCAGATCCTGAACTCGTTCCAAACGTTCTTGTTTATCCCTTGGCGCTCAGTTATTTTTTTTTTCATTTATATATATTTATTTTGTGAACATTCTTTGCATTTTCAGTATTCTTTCAAATTTAGTTCCATGTCCAAGAAGGTGTTCAGGTGTTCATGAAGTTGAAGAGGCTTTCTTATTTTTGTTGCTTTTAAATGTGTGTCTTTTTCTTTCAGTATTGATTTCAGAGCATTTCGTCTGCTAAACCTTGCTGTGTTATTACAGCGAGTCTGGTATTAAGTTTTCTTCTACCTTTGCTTCCCTTTTTCTTTATCTGGAGCAAGGTCTCGCCACACCTTTTTAAGTATATTCCAGGCTATGAAACCCGAACACCGAAATTTATTTCGTGCTGTTTTATATTATACATCTTTTTTCCGTGTTTCTTTACTAAAAAGTTAATAGAGTATTATGTGTTGCTTCACGTGACTGAAGTGTATTCCACCCTTAGCGCTCTCTCTATGTATGCTTGAAGACGCTATCTTCGCTTCACAGCTTCAGTGAAGAAAGAGGCATACAGAAATTTTGATTTAAAGAAATGGAATAACTCAATATTGATTGCAGGGAAAATATTTTTCTTCAGTTTTAGTTTACACAGAGAATATAAGGTTAGTTCTTGTTTTACGACAGAGTTGTATTTCTGCAGGGGCGTGATAAACGGCATAAAAGGAATCCATTATATAATGCAATGTTAGAAATACAGAACACTCATAAATAATAATATAAAAAAAGTAAAATAGGAAATCCTTATTTATTTTATAATAAATTATTATTCATATCCACAATCCGTGTAACGCGCTCAAATAGTAGTGTATATTATTTTATTAAAGCTGATTTAAAGCTTATCCATTGATGATAAACAAGTCGTGGATCATCTCTATCAGAAGGTAATCCGATGGGAATCAGGCCGCCTTTCTGAAAGAAGAATCAAGAATTCTTTGTTCACTTTCGTTTTCTTCGTCATTTAAAACCTAGTTTATTCAGTTAGGTAGCTCTTTTACGCTTCTCTACCCGCTAGCGGCTCACTGGTTAAAGCGAGTCACCGGTAGTTCGAACTGGGCATGAACTTAGGTTTTCATTATCTTAATTCCCCCCCCCCCAACTTTTGTGAATCTCACTTTCTTCAAGATGCTGTGTTTTTTCTGCTAATGCTGCTTTCTATTTCAAACGCCATTTTTTCCCACTTACTAAGAGATACATGATGTCATCTTCAATCACTAATACATTCTGCCGATTCAAGAACTTACCATTCGGCTATGTTTTTGACTTGTAACGTCGAAGAGGCTAATCAGTACACTTACGCTGCATCTGTTCTCTAAACGTGCTCAGTTAAAGTTAAGCAATTTACTTTTAGCTGTTGGCAGTGCCGTTTCTCTCTAGCTCAACTATTTTCTTAATATTTATGAATGAATAATTTTTGCATTAAAATCAAAAGAGGAGGTATAGAACAGAACTCAAGAAAAACTGTCTTATGGCTTAAACTTTACAAGTTTACTTATGCCTAAGTTTAATCTTCTTTTTTACTTTACTTTAGTATTCTAAGAGTCTATAAATTTTCTTTATAGAAATGTATTAACGCTGTTGTGTCAGGATATCCCCGTCGTCAAAAATTTTAAATGATCATGATCATACTGCGTGAATTACTTGAAAGAAATGGGATAGTGTATTACAAGGCCAGAAGTTTTGAGTCGTATGCAATCTGGGATACGTAGTTTTGAATGCTGGAACGAAATCAGAAGCGCGGATGTCATTACTGAAGGAATATTCGTGCATTCAGAAATTAAGAGGGGAAGGAGCTTAGCAGCTTCCACGAACTGTGTTTACAGACTGAAAAACGTACAACGTGATACAATTGCAGCAGTGATCATGTGAAATTATCGCACTCAAGCGGATGTAAAGCTGCCATTTTAAACAATTTAATGCGTTTCTTGAATAACAGGAAGTGACATCACGGTTTAAATAGCGATCAATGTTTGCTGTTTCTGGTATAAGAGGAGTAGTTGATACCGCGCCTAGATTTGAATAAGTAAAGTGAAACACGATTATTCTGCATGTAATTCTTTCTCTACACAACATAAATTTTAATCTTTTTGCATTTTGAAATACAAATTACCGATTTATATTTGAGCTGTCAGTGAAAAAAAAAGATAGATAAATGAAAGCACTTTCTTATTTTGCAAGACAGAAGAAGAGCACGCACGTCGAAAATAATGTGCTCATATCGACAGCGTAAACAAATACGTTTGTTTTGAAGTAACAAGTTAACAAGCATTTAAATAGATTCTTGTATAATATTACTATTTGCATCGTAATTCTTATAGAGAAATGTCCCCTTTTGTTTGTTACATTCTTGGTCCTAACGCTTTTAACATTTTATGGAAATAAAACTTCCACTAAGTTTTCTTAAAATTATAAAATATTTTCTTCTCCTTTCCGCATGCCTTCGGGGTGTAATTGGAAGCACACTCGACGCATATTCGAGAAGTCCTGGGTTTGAGTGTACAAGTGGTGCCTGAACTAAAAGGTGGTGGACGATAATTTGTCACCACAAGGACGAATCACCCTATAAAAGGGGAGTATATAAGGTATTTTCTCCTTCCTTTCCGCATGCCTTCATGATGTAATTGGATGCATACTTGAAGCGTATGAAAGTCCAGGGTTCGAGTCTCAACGAGGACATTGCATATTTTCACGTCTCCTGCTCCCCCCCCAAAAAAAGCCCTAACGACTCCTGAAAGTAAGAAGGAATAAAAAGAAATATGAAGGATTACTTTTTCCATTAGCTTAAATTTACCAATCAACTCATTGTTTACTAAACGTAGTTGTAGGTTTTTCCGCGAGTGTAAATAAATATAAAAATCAAACAAAAACTAAAATGTATTTAACCAGGCTTTGTTAAAAGTGAATCAATTGTCTAAGCTCACAGGACAAACATTTCTACACTGGTATGGTTGCTTGTAAGTGCGTAGCATCTTGTGTAGCAAGAGGGCATTTAAAATACATGGTGAACCGAAGGACTTTTCGTGTGGTTGTTGGTAGAGTAACAGTCGTAGGAAACATTCGGATCACCTCCGGGGTGTTGTTCTCCATAAAAACTGGGACGGAGCTTAAGAATTAGCAAGGACTGATTGTACTTAATGTATCTTCGGAAATGCACTGGTGCCGGCCTTGCTTCAATCTGTATCTGTATTTACTAATAAAAGCAAACAGTTGGAGAACAATTCGGCTGCATTGTCCCCCCTCATTTAGCTGTTAATAAAAAATTTATTTTATATTTTATTTATTGTGTTGTATCACTTTATGATGGAGGCTTTTAAAAGTTTTATTTTAAATTATTTTGGTTTAAAATAGACTTTTATTGAAATTAGGCTTTATAGAAAAAAGTATGCTCAACTGAAGAATTTCTTAAAATAGTTTTCATTTCAGCAATCAATAAACCCAGGGGAGATTGGGTAGGATTTAGTTAAGCTTTTGAAATCGAAAGTTTTCATTGCGCTAGAGGATGCGAGATTGTACCTTGAGAAAGTATTTATTAAGCTTTTAAAAGCGAATGTTGTCATTGTGCTGGATATGAGAGATTGTACTTTTTGATAAATGCCAGGTATGGACCCCTCCTTTATGGTAGAAAACAATGTAAGCTTTTTTCTACAAATTTAAAAAACAACAGTTCACCTTTTTAGGTTGTAACAGTTCAGCTTTTTGTAGGCTTTTTAGGCAGAATGACCTTTCCACATACTTCGAATGCAAGATATTTTACTTTGTAGATCTGAATTACTGACATGAATTTACACTGAATTTATTCTGTACCGGATGTGACGATTTATTTTATGTCTTTGTTATTTCTCATCAATCACGATATTTACGTCGCAGATGGCACATCGAAGAATTAAAACCCAACAGTTTCAAGGAATTGACTATTGATTTTTTTGCAGAATTACTGAAATTTTTCTAACCTTTCAAATTAGGCTCCGCTATGTTTTTTTAACACAGCCAACTGGAGCAACTAGCCACCGCCGACTTCGAGATGTTGAAAATCCCGTACGCCTCCTGAGCCTTTCTTTGAGTAGATAACTGGATACACCGCAGAGAGTATGCAGAACTCAGAGAGAGAGAGAGAGAGAGAGGAGAGGAAAGTAATAATTCCGCTGTAAAATACATCGCGGAGAAAGCAACGCAATGAAAAAACGTTATCGTACAAAACATCATTGGGAGGAGAAGAACGCAAGGTAAAAACATCGCAGTTCTGAAGCATCGTGGCATAAAATATCGTGGTAGAGGGGTGGAAAAGGCGATGAAAAGGTTTCGCATTTTAAAAACATCGTCATACGAAATACCGCGGTAAAAAAAGGCACCTAAAAATCAGCGCTTTATTTATAAGATGAAGTAAGCTATATTTTCACCTCTATATTCCATATTTTTGTATTTACTTGAAAGCAAGAAGGAAACCTATCGTTCAAAAGCTCGAAATTAGTAAATATTAATGATACATCCAGCAGTTAATAGAATTGTAAACTTATGTATGTTCCTCTTTCTTATTACCCTATATCTTTTAATGAAACAGTCTGGCAATTAATTTAATAGTTTTGATATAGTTAACCTCATGCAGTTACTCATATTCCCTTTTCTAATCTTTTTTATACTATATTTTTTCATAAAAATCTGCCGATACATCATTATAAAAGAGATTAAATAAATAATGCCTTTCGTAGTCAGTAACATGAGTTTAAAATCCTGTTAACTGTCGTATGTATAGCATCAATTTTTACTAATTTCCAATTTTTAAATGTTAAGTATCCTTCTTGCTTTTTCAGTAAAAATTTACGAGTTAAACAAGAATATGAAATATACGCTTAAAAATATTACTTCTTGTGCTCACAAATCATTAAGCGAAAATTCACTTAAAATGTGTGTAGTCAGAAAACGCTTATTTGCGATGATATGTTGGTGCTTTATTTTTTAACATTATATTTTTGTACAGCGATATTTTAAAACCGCTTTATTTTCTACCGCTATGCTTTTTAGAACTTCGATGTTTTTCCTTGCTTTCTTTTTTATCAGGGTGTTTTGCACGATTGCGTTTTCCCCTTCCGTTGTTTTCTCCTTGTTTTCGTCCACGATGTTTCACCTGTAACCAGAAGCAGAGAGGCATTATTCGGCTGTCATCGTATAAAGCGCCAAAATGTGAGAGCACGTGGTTTTTTATCTACGTACATCACCTCTCGAACTATTTGAGACAGTGCAAAGGTTGGTATATTACGATAGTAATATGAAAAATTACGATAAATTACGATAGTATTGTCTAATGAGAGAAGGAGAAAGACACCAGAAATCACAACGCTTACAAAGGGTGCAATAAAGTGTGCTTAATTTGCTTTGCTTTATATTATCTCATAGGAACCTCAGACCATCTTTATGATAACAGCTATATATTTTGAAAAGCAGTGCGTCTTAAAAAATCCTTTTCCTAGTTCTCATCATTCACCAATAACATTTGTTTAACCCTCAAGTAAAGTGTATTCGTTACTTAAGAATAGTGAGCGTGTGCATGCCGAAATTTCGCTTGAGATGAACTGAAAATTGGTCAAGTTTTACTTATGTTTGTCCGTGCGATTTCATTCAATCACGCGAAAATCCAGAAGATAAATCAGATTTATGCCGATGATATCGTTTTTTACTGTCTTCGCAACGGTAGAAGCATAGTTTGTGAGATCATAGAGACTTCTAGACCGAGGTTTCACGAACTCAACATCTTTCACGTGCTTATTGGTCTATTGTAACTCATCCGCCGCATGCGTATCCCGAGGAGCAGTCCGTTAGAAAAATAAAAAAAGTGATATTCTACAGCTTTTGATGATATCTAAAACTCAATATTTCCATTTTCATATAATACACAATCACGCCGACATAGCTGTGAATTAAAAATGGGGAATTGCCGTTTGAGTTTAATAAAGCCAAATGTGAATGGGCCGTAGCATAGTGAATTCAAAACTGTATATGCGGATGGCAAGTAGTATCTCAGAAGGTCTTAGCTCACGCCGTTGCTGAAGGGGTGTAATGTAATGGCAAAGAGGATGCAGTATGGCTCCCAATGAGCCTTTGACTAACTGTCTTTGTCCCTCCATCCCCCGTTTATATTGGGAAGATCAGATTTATTTTATTCCTAGCTTGGTTCTAAGCAATACAATTGTTATAGTATGATAGAGGTACGTGTTGTTTTGTTGTCTTTTGAAAAATACGCAAAATCAATACTTCCGTACATTCGAGAAAGTTAGCGCTCAGTACCTATTCCATTAATTAATTAATAATTCTGTCTATTAATTGGATTAATTAATTAATAGTTTTGCATGTCTAATGTAGTGTTCAGTATACTTTTTATTAGAGGCTAGTAATTATTTACCGTATGTAATTGAACTTTTAGGCGTAATAAATTAAGACCATATATCAAGCGATAACGTATAATTGAGTTAGATTGTATTATTTGGAATTAAGTTAAAGCGGACGAGGGCTATATGACTTATTACGAATTTTAATCTATGTATAACGTAATATATTACATAATATTTTATTGCACTTATTACGGATTTATTTTGCAATAATAAATTTAATAGCTTTAAAATCTGCTTTCGCTTTACTTCGTATTTTTAGATTTTACTAATTTGGGTAATCTAAAAAAGTATAATTTTTTTACATTCACTGAATATTTACAAGAGACCTTGGTGCTTTTGTAATTGAAATATTATTATTCTCGCGAAGAGGTATTCGTTACAAAGAATTATAAAGAAAAGAATCTTTAGCAAAGGGATGCTCTTTTTTTTTTTTTCCGCCGTTCAGATACTCGTATGAAAAGCAGTTGTCTAAAGGCATTGGTTTGCTGATTTCCTCATTTCTCAACCGTTGTGTTTACTGAAATTACGGAAATTTGTTCCTAACTGATAAACAAGGACGTCTATTCTTAGAGCTGTTAAGAAGTATAACTATTATCTGAAACACGAATTTCGAAAAATAAAAATTATTTGTAGATATTTTTTGGATTTTTAAATTTCGTACTTAGCACGCGTAAGGTTATTTAGTATGGTTGATCCGATTTCAGGTTAGCATATTTGTGTATATATTAATAGTACACTAATTTGATATTTATCAATTTGAAAAGGAAACTTGACATGTGGAAATGTCACTGGAATGCTGATACAGAATGGGAGAACTTTTAAACAAGTCTTCCTTGTTGGATTGATCCTTATGTAGTTCACAGTTGACTTGTAGGTCGCTAAGTATTACATCACATGACTTCTTTGAGAGTGCAGTGAAGATGTGCTCTTGCCATACATGCCAACGAGACTGCATCTCAAAACTCACGTAGGTATTGTTCTGGGGACAGTATTAATTATATGATGAAACGGAATGTGGTGAGAATTTGATTACAATTTGACATTGTTTGTGTACATAAAGGAAGTTACTTAAGATCGCTTTTAAGAAAAGCTCGGACAGATTTCCTTTCATTTCAGGTATAACTTGTTAACCTTTGGCATGAATTTAAAAAATATGATGTGGACACCATACCATATGGCTTCCTTGTACGGCATATTAAATTATGCATTTTCTGCTGCATTTCATTTTAACTTGTTTCCTCGAATTATTCTAACGTAATTAACCGATCCAAGGCGAGTTGAATAAGACATTGAAAATTGCAAATTTTGAAACTAAATATCCCGGTAAATTTTTGTCGTACGGGAGTCAAACTTCTTGTTTTCTATTATTATTAGTATTTTTCTTAACGAGTATAAAACTTTCCCAAATATAAGTATAGAAACGGGGAGATAGCATTAAAAGTTAAATTTCGTTATTCGATAATTAATTTTTTTTTAAACTTGACATTGCCCAAACATGAATATTTTAAAACACTTCTGTAATTAGAATTTCCAATTAGAGAAGTGTTTTAAATGACGAAAATATTCATGTTTTGGTATTTTCGATAAATAACGAAATCTTAACTTTTAGTGCTTGTGTTAGTCGATAATTAATTGTGTTAATCGATAAAATTCTGTGTTAGTTTGGCATTTTGTTTACATTATAAAGGCTTTTATGTTTAGAAGACAGAATATTTTATTCAAAAAAAGTACGTATGTGATTCTTATTTTTCATCTTTCGAAATTTATAACATATTCAATTAATATCAAAGCCAAATAAAGGTAGAATTTTACCTAATAACATTAGTCCTTGATCTACTGTATCCTGTTCTAGAAAATATGAAAAGTGTGAATTTGAAGCTTGTGTGTAATGCATGTATATATGTTAGAAAGTAGCATCTATGTTTCGTAGGGATTTGATTACATTAAGTAAGTTCGTTATGTAACCTAACCAGATCTGAAAACTTACGTATGATTAAGTAAGTTCATTACAAAATGCATTGAAAAGCTGTGTGTTTTAAGAAGGTTGCCTTTTTCGAGGATTTTCTATGAGAAATTGCCTAGTTTACGTAAACAACTCGTTAATTCAGTAATACGTATAGATAAAGACATTTCTGCATCCCGCTCAGATGACGTCTCTCATGCCTTTGGTATTGTATTAGCACAGTGGTTGTCAACTAGGGAGATTTCCCCTAGGGGGAATTTCATAATTTCAGGGGCGCATGCTCAGCCTTTTATTTACCAGTTAAATATTTAATTTTAGTTTATGAATATAAAAAACTATTTACGTTTTAGTATTTATCAGTATTTTTTAAACTTTTTCCTGTTTAGTTTATAAAACATATTAAAAAGTAATCTAAATAAATATGCACGTATTTTTCGAATTTCGTAAAGGCGAGGGGAGGATAGGATGATCGTCTAGCAGTGGTGAAAGAGTGCATGGGGCGAAAAAGATAGCGAACTACTGTATTAACACCAAATAAGTAGTTTATTTAAATCGAGTTTTAGACAATTTGGGGGGGGGGTGAGGCGGCCGTCCGTTTAACTCACCCTGTAATGTGGCGCTGCGGTTCAGTCACTGCGACCCGCAACAGAGACGAGTTACAGTTAAATTTTGTCCATTTGAGTATGGATTACATTTTTGGAAAAGGAGCAATTAAAAAGCACTTTTTTAATACGTTAATCTGGAAAATATTCCTGATAGTATGAGTTTCCTGATAGTGTTATAATTTGTCGCGAAAGTAAATCTAAAATAAATAAACCGAAGAAAAAATGAAATAGAGAACAGAGCGAAACACTGGTTCACGAACTTCGAGGAAACGAAATGAAATTCGTTCCAAAAGGATGTTCGTCAACCGAAACAGTTTTACCCATAAGAATCAACATAAAATGAGTTCCTGAACCACAGATGATTGCTTATTTAATCTTTACAGCAGTACTTTGTGCACAAGTTCATAAACTAAACGCAATATTTAGCAGATAAAATTGGTGGAAGTTTAATTTTATTGTCCCTGTACAAAAGAGATGGCATAAGTTGAAAACAACGAAGAAGTTGTTGTTGTTTGAATGCGAAATTTCCTTCTCTAAAAACATCAGGCTATGTGTCTGTAGCCGGCATTTTCTTTTGATTTTGCTTTGTCTTCTAAGCGCGTATGTGCTTAGGACTCATTGGTTTCTGTTTACTCTTAATTTGTTCAATGTTGTTGATGTTGCCTACCTTAAAATGTTGCTAAAGTGAGATATGGCATTGTCATTCAAAATGCTTTTGTGGTATCTTGTTACTGCTGTATGAAGGTGATATTGTCACGTGAAAACTTTGTTTCTCAATCCCGTTTTCAACAAATTTCGCGGATCGGAGGACTAGAGTCATTTTTTTATTCCTTAATTTTTTTTCTGAAGACATTTCCACAATCACCTTGTAGGAATTTATATTTATTTTAAATAACCAGTTAAATATAAGTTCTTTTCTGTACGCCTTCATTCCTCTAATTGTCAGTCCTGGAATATTTAAATTTGGTAGCGCGCTTAAAGGAATGCAAATTCTACCAGTGGAAGAAAAAGTTTAAATATTGAGTTCTAGAAGGAAAAGTTAGAGAGTCCACGAAAACTGTGCGTGTTGTAGCGCGAGTTTCGGTTAGCAGTTATTGCTGGTTAAACGTGGCGTAACGGCTATTATTTTGCTGCCTGTAAAAACTTATCAACGCTATGCTAGGAAACAGGGTTGTCTGAACCCTGTAGCGTAATTCTACTACTTGTTAATATCTTCAGTTTTTAAGTTTGATTCTTACTGTTTAAATTACCGCCCAAGCAGAGGCGTAGTGTATTAACGTCGAGTTGACCCATTGTAAATAATTTAAAAAGTGTAATAAAGGGTAGTTTTAACCCTTCTTCTGTGCAGTCACTATTCTCCAGATTTCACACACACAAAAGATAGACAGTAGATCTTACAACCTTTTTCTTGTTGAATTTGTTGTATTTCTTTTTTATCTAGCTCATTTTTATGACTGTTTATTAACTTCGCCTGGTTTTTATTGTTAACTTCCTAGACCATATTTTTGGTTGAAACAGTATTATACATAACAAAAAAATCTTAAGTATCAAAGTTTTCAAAGTCTCTTCATGCAACACAATCCGCCCGTAATTTTCTCGAGGCCGAAATCATGGTTCTGCCAGTCAGTAGTCTCAAACAGAATGCTGGCTTAATGCGCGATCTGAAGGCAACTAGCGGGCCAGAATGCTTTTTTTTCGCACAAAATATAAAAACATTTTAAACCAAAAGGGTAATAATAGTAAATTAAATTTTAAATTTCACCTACTGTATGTTTATCAAAACATACGTAGACAATAATAACGTCAAAAAATCAATTTTATATTTCTTCTTCATTTGAAATCTAAAAATTGGTGCTTGCAAGAATTTCTTTTTTAGTCCAAAGGGGCTTTGTCTCTGAAGGACTATTGTTTTCATTTTGCGTCGAATCACTAAAAGCGTTGTATCACTTTTGAAACTGTTGCCACCAAATATTGCAGCTCTGTATTATATTTAAAGAAATTAAATAATGAAGAATCTGCATAAATGTATGTATGTAATAAAACAACGGTACCTAGAGCCATCAAATTCTGAATAACGTAATCCTTCTGCGAATATGGGCATCCGGAAGCCCAAATTTAAAGTTAGGAATTTATTTTATTATCGATTTCATGTTTTGTAAAACTTTAACGAATTTTTGATTAACAAACTCAAGGATTTCAAAGTGTGCAATGCAACGTTGTACAGGAAAGGCATTTTTATCTCCGCCATACTATGTATCGGAAATTCAAAAGATATGCTCATTTTAAAATTATTTTGCGATATTGCTTTTGAACTGAATTTTATGTTTTAAGTGCGAAGAACAGGATATTTAACAAATAAAGATGACACACAAAACATTAAAAAAACGCCCCTTTGAAGGTAATTTAAAATCTGAAACCTTTCAGTTTTTTTGTATTATTATTATTATTTATTTTTTAGTTTTTGTTTTTGTCTTAATGTCTATATTTTCATAAAGATGATGTTTATGAATAAGTAAGGAATACTTCATAAATTACATTGAAATTACAGCATAGTCCCGTTTTTCCAAGTTAATCGAAGTACAGCCATTTCAGATAACGTGTTGACAATTAAAACAATTAAAAGAGTACACCCAAAGAAAGTATTTCAAAAAACGAAAATAAATAAGTAAAAAGAAAATCTGAAAGGTTTCAGATTTTAAATTACGTCCAAAGGGGCATTAACATTTTGTGTGTTACCTTTATTTATTAAATATCATGTCCTTCGCACTTAAACCATAAAATTCAGTTGAAGAACAATAGCCTAAAATAATTTTAAACTGAGCATATCTTTAGAATTTCTTATACACAGTTTCACGCGCTGGAGATAATTTGTTTTTCTTTACATTGTTGCCATTACTCGTTTTGAAATCCTTGAGTTTGTTAATCAAAAATTCGTTAAAGTTTTACAAAATATGAAATCGATAATAAAACAAATTCCAAATTTGGACTTCCAAATGCCTATATTCGCAGCAGGATTACGTCATTCAAAATTCGATGGCTTTAGGTACCGTCGTTTTATCACAATGCGAGAAACATACATACATTTATGCACATTCTTCATTATTTAATTTCTTTAAATGTAACGCAGGACTGCAATATTTGGTGGGAACGGATCGAAAAGTGAACCGTCATATAATGTTTTCGACGCAAAATCACAAAACAATAGTCCTTCAAGGACAAAGCCCCTTTGGACTAAAAAATAAATAAAATTATAACAAGAGCGTATATCTCGCTGTATTTATGCAACTGTATTACACATCTGTTTCATTCAAAAAATTGATGTGTAACGTGTATACGAGCCAGTTTCCCTTAGAAAGTCCTCCACGAATTCATCCCTCCCTTTAGGCAGATAGCCCTCGTGTACTTTGCCAAAATTAAATAACCTAACCTAACCATTCAAAAAATTGAGTGATAATCCATGTTTTTTTCTGTTAGTGCTTCCAGCTATGATTTTCCTCTTTCATAAACGATGATAAGGGGATGTAGATTCGTCTTTGCGACAAGACGTATAAGACAGCCTGAAACAACATTTTTCTTCGTCGTATCTACTTACAGTATTAAATATTTTTTGTTTTAAGAAATCTGAGCATTTATAGTTTTAGAAAACCCTTTTCTGGAGTTTCTGTGATTGACTGCCGACAACTTTTGTAATAAAACTGCTAAATTTTCAGTGGGATACTTTGCAAAATTTTGTGTAATTTAGAATTTTTTGTCTTCAGTATCAACAATTTTTGAGAAACACTTCTTGTATAATGTGAATTTTAATTGATATAATCTCTCCAATAAGCGTAAATAACTGAATCATGTTCCAAAGTCCTTCTAGAATAGATTTGTTTTAGAATTCACAGTTTGGGCATGCACTATAATAATGCCACGTGTTTTCATTATAAAATGTTGTAGAATAAAACAGTTAAAAAATTTGCTTGAAATACGTTGAAGATGACTATTTTCGGAACACTGATTTAGGTTTTATGTTCCGTCAACCTTCCATTACCTGGGATTTTGGTTAAGCGATGCTCTGTTCAGAGGAATTATTTAAATTCTAATAATGACATTTACAGAAATATAATAATTTTTATAATGTGTAAATGATTATGTAGTTACTTCATTATATATTTTTTTTATTATTTAGTTATTTATATTTTTTAAATATTTTATATCGAATTTGCTTTTGATAATTTTCAAAACTTTTAATTTTTATTTTACTTTTGATTTTCCTATTTTCCTTTAAATATTACGACTCTGTAAACTGGAATTTATGTAGGCTTCAAACTGTCATGGCTAATGAAATCATTGCAGCCTAGCCGCAGGATTCTTAATAGTCCTTCCTTCCTTTTGTTTACGTTGTTTATATATCTGTATCTATCTGTCTATATGTATATCTGTATAATAATTTATTAGCGCGAAAAAATCCTTATTTTTTTTTAACCAGGGAGCGTAGATTGGGAGGTGGAACTCAAAATATTTAATGTAAACAATGTGACAGGATAGCCGATTATCGTTGGAAGAAGCGGAGCGTTTATTTCTTGTGTCTTATATGAACCTGTAGGTTGTTTAATATTTGAACCGTAAAGAGAATTTCGACTTATTTGCTCTCTGAAGGTGGAGGGAGGAGTTGTGCAAGTAGACTGCTACTTGTATATGTTCTCATAAAAAATAATGCTCACTTAATTATATTTGGGCAAAATTCAGCGGCACGTTTGATGATCACTGAGTTAGAAATTCCTTCTTCCGTTCCGTACGCTTGGTAAACAAAGGATTTAAAGTTGATGATGTCAGGAAATTTGCTTTTATTCTTGTCTTTCTTTGACGTTTCTGTAATTTTGTTTTCGTTTCAAGCTTTTCACTTTTTTGCTGTTATCGACGGTAGTGTGTTCTGAAATGTAAGAAGTATTCTCTTGTTATCTTTGTCGTCTTCTGGTTATTTCCATTTGCAATAATTTATGCTTTTTTTTTATAAAATGCTGATTTATAAAATCAATTATCAAAATGTGTAGTAGTAGGAGCTTCGCATTTGATCCCGCAGGATTCAAGCAGTTGACGTTTAAATTAAAAGTATGGAAAGAAAGATATTGGGAAGTTCCCATTTCTGCAGAGATCAGACATCAAATTCAATTTTTTATAGTTTATAGTTTATTTTTTGTAGTTTATAGTTATATTTTAAAATTTACCTTCAGCAACAATATTTTAGCGTTATTGAACTTGTAAACAGGGTAATGTATCGTTAGAAATGTTTATTTACAATTTCTACATAATCTTTTATAGTGCATCAAAAGTTAAGTCTGTCCCCTTTTATCATACGTACACTCTTAGACAAAAACAAACGACGCACCAAGAAGGAGTTATCCGAATGGGACGAAAATCGGTAGGAGTGCTATACATGTACAGAAAAACAAATGATTACAGTTTGAGAAAAACTGGATGATTTATTGAAGTGATAGAGCTTCACAAAGTGAAAAAGTCAGTAACACGTTTGTCCACCTCTGGCCCTTATGCAATCAGTTATTCGGCTTGGCATGGATTGATAGAGGTTGCGGATGTCCTCCTGAGGGATACCGTGCCAAATTCTGTCCAACTGGCGCGTTAGATCGTCAACATCCCGAGCTGATTGGAGGGCCCTGCCCATAATACTCCAAACTTGCTCAATAAGAGAGAGATCCGGCGACCTTGCTGGCCAAGGTAATGTTCGGCAAGCACTAAGGCAAGCAGTAGAAACATGTGCAGTATGGGGGCGGGCATTATCTTGCTGAAATGTAAGCCCAGGGTGGCGGGACGTGAAGGGCAACATAACGGGCCTTAGAACTGCGTCGACGTGCCGCTGTGCTGTAAGGTTGCGACGAATGACAACCAGAGGGGTCCTACTATGAAATGAAATGGCACCCCCAGACCGTCACTCGTGGTTGTCGGCCTGTCTGCCGAAGACAATCAGGTTGGTATCACACCGCTGTCCGGGGCGTCTCCAGACTCGCCTTCGCTGGTCATCGGGGCTCAGTTCAAAGCGGGACTCATCACTAAAGACTATTCTACTCTAGTCAGTGACATTCCAGTGCGAATGAGCCCGATGCCACTGAAAACGGGCTTGACGTTGTACAGTGGTCAATGGTAGTCGGCGCAAGGGGCGCCGTGACCTCAGCCGCCTTTCTGTGAGCCGTCTATGAATGGTCCGTGCGGTCACTGAAGCACTGGTTGCACGTACAATCGATGATAATGATGCCTCTAGGGCTGTGAGTGCCCCTCTGACGATTGCTCAGTCTTCACGTTCTGTCGTTTTTCTAGGTCTACCGCTTCCTTCTTGACAGTGTGCGGCCATGGTTCACCCATTCCTGCCAACATCGTCTAATAGTGGCATCGCTTCTGCTGAAATGTTGAGCTATTCGCCGATAAGGCCAACCGGCTTCTGAGCCCAACTACACGACCTCTCTCAAATTCTGACATCTGCGCATATCGTTCGCGCACCTGTATGCGAGGCATAGTTACTGTCTACCAGAGTACATAGAATGAAATTCGTGAAGAATTTATGAACTGAAATCGTAATTTCTCCTCTCTTAAATATCCTGCCAGTTGCGTAGATTAGATGCGCTGTAGCGACAACCGTTCATTCATTGGCAGCCAAAATGTAAAATTTTGCATTTTCCGTCGAAACCTGTATGCATATCAAATTGTGTCCAATTTGCTTTATATCTTCTCGGTGCGTCGTGGTGCGTCCTTTTTTTTGTGTGTGTCTAAGAGTGTATTTTGTGCATTCTGTGTTAAATTGTTACGGATGGCATTTCTGCGTCAAGAGTATCGTGAAGTTTTGCGTATCGATTTCCTAGAATTTAGATTCCGAATAATATGAATTCGTAACTAAGTGGGGTTAATAATAATAATCCATTAATTCTTATAACTCAGAAACTGATAATTTGTTAGAATTACTGTGTTTTTCTTTCGGCGTCAGATGTCAAGAAGTCGTTTTGGTTCGTACTCGTAAGATGTTACCGTAGCCCGTTTCCACATTAATTATACCATCAAGTAATTATTCCTCTGGAATATGAATCCCTTTCCAACGAAGTCATAAATATAATCATCTCATCAATGATATCAAGCATTTTCACGAAAAAAATAATTAGTATTTATGTTATAAGGTATTTTCTTTCGTGGGATAACGGTAGCACACGACGGTGCGTATTCGAGAAGTCCGGGTTCGAGTACCGGCGAAGGCATTGCTCATTTTTCATGTCTCCTACTCCAAATTAACCTAATGACTCTACAATGGTGCCCGATCCGAAAGGTGGTGGATGATTATTTTTCACCACCAGGATTTGGCGAATGGGTCTCCTAATACCCAATCGCCTTTTAAAAGGGGAAGTATATAAGGTATTTTCTTCCTCCTTTCTGCTTGCCTTCATGGTGTAACGGTAGCACACTCGGCCCGTATTCGAGAAGTCCTGGTTCGAGTCCCGGCGAGTGCATTGCTCATTCTCCTGCTTTAAAATAACCTAGTGTCTTTACAGTGTCCTAAGGTACTATAATATACCTATTTTAATGCAAGTTTTGAATTTCTCAACTGTTATTTTATAATATTATGTTTTGCATTAAGGCCGGCGAATGAAATGTGAAAATTAAATATTTGGAATTCTGCAGAGTATATCTGTTTAGCCTAATTAAGAAATATTTTACAGTACTATCATTAGAAATATTTTACAGTACCTTCAAAACGGGGTTTTCCTAGCCGTTATTTGGAATAAGATATTGCTGTCGTTTACATGGTCACCTAATGAAAGCTGCCAATTAACCTCTGTAATGTATCATCAGTTTAGACAGTTTAGCATAATACTATTTCCTTCAAGGCTTAGTCCACTTTGTTCTTGTGAAAGAAAAAGAAGATTGTACGAAGATTTGCCGCTTTCCTAAAATATAGGATCGTAGGCTGGGCTGTGTGAACTTGGGTGTTCATCAGAGACCTTGCTGAGAGATTTATGGAATTGTTTTAAATTTCTTCAGTGCTAAATACGTGGCGTTAAGATACTTGAATTTAAATTCTTCTAAAATGCAATACCGTGCAAGAGAAATATCACCAAACTTATATACTTCTTAACAAAAATGAATATTGTTGCCTTTGGTAAAATTTCGTAACCTCGTTTGAACGGCTGTTTTTTTCTGCTGACAATGTTTAAGGATTTTTCTGAAAAGATGTCAGTCATCTCTTAAGACATAGAAATGAATTTCGTTAAACGGGAATCAAAACCAGATGGGTTACAAAAACGTAATTACGGTTTCGGATCACGTCTTGCTCAGGTCACGATTTTTTAATTTCCTCAACTAATCTGGTGGTCGCTTTCCAGCTAGCAAAATACGGCTGTTGGTGAAAGATTTTATCCTAAGATGTTCTTGTCGTCACTGACATCCATCTCCTCTAGAGGAAAATTTGTGTCGTTTTTACTTGCTTTTATTTGCAGGATGTTTTATTCTTATCGCACTGTTTAAATACTTTTTTTATGAAAATAAAAATGCATTGTATTAAAGCGTTTTTAATGTGGAAAAAGATTTCTACACGCGTTTTCTGGAACAGTGGATTAAGATAAGATTTCGTTTATATGTGCACTAAATATATATTAGGGAATTTGACAGTATTGGTTTAGTCTAAATTTCAGATGTTTTTCCATTTTTAAGCGCTAAAATATTCTATTTTATCTTTTAATTCAAATTTATGAAACAATTTTTTAATGATACGAATTTTTTCGTGTAACCTCTTAATTCTTCTGTGATTATACTATTTTTTCCGCATCTATATTGGAACGCTGATTAATTATTAAAATTGTATTTTATATTCAGTTGTATATATTTGTATGTCTCAAATCACTTTTAATGCCATTTTTAAAAACCATTACGGAAGCCTGACCCCACGATTTTATTTATTCGCATTTCAAATAAGATAAATGCTGCCAAATCATCGTTCATCAAATGATTTTTAATGCCATTTAGAAAACCGTTTCGTAACTTGAACCTAGGATTTTTTTAGTTCAATTTTACCTGATAAATACATAGTAAAATATTCTGTATTCTGAATTTTATCTTTCAGAAAAGATATTCAAATTTTGAACCGAAAACTTTATACCTTGCTTTCTGTTTAAAGTGACAGAATTATATATCAGCGCTTCCGTAAATGGCATCGGAAGTGTAAAAGCTGTCGACCTTCTCTCAGACGCTTTTACAGCATTTTGGTAAGTGTAACTACAAAGAATTACTGTGTGGACAATATTAAGGTTATTTGAACCATACAACAGTTTAACTTCTAAATTACGGTGCACCGAAGTGCAAAAATTACATATTGATGATCTATTGTATTTTAAAGGAGGAAGAAAAAAAGTCTCAGGACGCATCACGACTTTAGGCGTAAGTTTAGACGCACATAACTGACAGAATTTCATTTTATAATAGAACGAATTGAATTATTTTTTGAGAAAAATGTTTTGAAATTAATCAAGTGTGACATGATGTAGGTTAGTGAAAATAGCAGGGGTAAAAACCGAGCCACCATTGTACCTTGGCAGCATGCCAGCTTTCAGTTGTGGTAAGAATTCCATGGATATAAATATAGCGCTTTTAGAAAGCCAAGTTTAAGTGTATGTTACAGATGATGTGTCTTGGTTAGATACTTTGTTTCAACATTTTAGTTTCATGGCTGTTTAGAGAAATATGTAACTGCCGAATAAGTCATTAAAATAACTGCATTCTAATTTCAAATTTGAAGGCTTGCTTTGCTCCATATTTTAATCTTTTAAATTCTTAAATTTAAAGCGTCCATTAGCTTTTATGGGAGAAACAAGCTGAAGATGTTGATCGCGAATTGAAGATATCACAGAGTTGTAGCGATAGAAGCAGCTCTAATTAAAAATTGTATAATCCGTCTGAGAGATTTGCAGTTAAAATTGTATAATTAAGTATTGTGTTATAGTTAGATAGTTTTGCACTTCTGCAGTTGCAGAGAGACATTAGGAGTTTTTTCGAAGCAGAGAATATAAAAAGTCGCTTATACATTTGACACGATTCGAATCACGGATCTTCCATTTGCTAACCGGACATGCTAACCACTTATACCAGGAGAGCACGTACGAGGGGATGCGGTAATTCCGTATGTATTCCAGAGTCAGTACATTTTTTTTAAACCCAGTTGATATAATTCTTTACTCTTGTAAAAAAGAGCATAGTCTAATTCAGTGGTCGGCAAACTCATTAGTCAGAAGAAGTGGTCGGCAAACTCATTAGTAAGACGATTAAGATATTATCGATGTACATGCAATATCTCAACCGTCTTTATGAGTATAACGACTACTTTTCAAAGCCAAATTTCTTTTCAAGAGCCATGTTTTTAGGAGTCGGTGTAAACTAGCTATTAAACATTTAATAAAACTAGATGTCATAATAATATCCTATTAAAAATATTTTTTACCCATATGAACAAACAAACGAACAGAAAGTTTTTTTTTACATTCCCCCCCCCCCCAAAATCGTTAAAAATTAAAGTATCGGCCTTTAAAGAGTATTCCCTGCCACTGCAAATATCGTCTGCACAAATAGTTCGTGTTGGCGTGTTTCATCAGATTTTGTCAAACGATTTTTGGCATTTGAAAGAAAGAGACTTGCTTTAGAACACCGTATTGTGAAATATGTAAAAAAAAATATCATTTTGTGAAATATGTAAAAAAAATATCATTTTGTGAAATATGTAAAAAAAATATCATTTTGTGAAATATGTAAAAAAAATATCATTATCAGTAAATACAATGTGTCTGAAAGGGAACCATGACGCCTCCAGATTAGATCCATCACTTACTTCCAGTTCTGTTGTAAATTCAGCTACAGAATGTCACCAAATCATGTGTACAGCTTTAGGTATTGATGTTGTATCATATGAAACTGTGAAGGTTTGGTGCCGAAAGTTCCAAAAACAAGGACTACGTTCAAGAAGCAGAGCGCTCTGGCCGGCTTGCTAATTTGAACCTACTGTTGTACTGGCCGGACTACTGTTGTACGCATTTTATGAGCCCACCTGCGAGAACTTGTGTGCAACCATTCGATAACTTGCTAAGGAGTTAGATGTTAGTCCATTAATAACGAAATGCATAAACGTGACGTACAAATTCAATCGCCGAGTGCCGCATGAACTGACTCGAGCAGATACGGGCACATGTGTTCAGGCCTGCACTAACCTGCTCGAATATCAACGCAAGGACAAAATTCTGGACCGGATCGTGACTTTTGATGAAAGTAGATTTACTTCAACAACACAGGCGGAAAAGGGGGTTGGCCTGCGCCCGGTGAGCCCGTTGGCAGCGTCGCAAAGCGCAGTTTGACTAATAAAAAGATCATGCTTTGTATCTGGTGGGATTGCCGTGGTATTATCCACAAAGAGTATCTGAAAAAGGTAAAACGTTCGACAGTAAATTATACAGCGAGATGGTAGTCCTTGCTGACGCTGCTATCAAGAGAAAATGTCGAACTGAGTTAAGGCGCAAAAAGGTAATGTTCCATCAAGGTAATGCAAGACCATATGTGTCTGCGTTCCCCGGCCTGTACAGACTGAAATGGGATCTTTTGTCATACCCACCATATAGCCCGAAATCTCTCCGTCAGACTTTAACCTTTTTTCACACCTGCAGCTACATCTTGCTGATGCTATCTTCCATTCTGCACTGGACGCTTCAAATGAGGTTGATCTGCGTTTGGACTCGGGGCCACCAAGGTTCTGGGCTGAAGGTTTTGAAAAACTATCAAAATGTTGACAGAAAAATCATAGATTTAGGTGGTGATTACTACCTCTACTAAAGGTTCGCTTTATTTTTTTTAAAAATTCCCTAACTTTACTAAGAACGTTTTTTGGTGGAAAACTTTCGTTGCAACCCCCAAATATTAGAAAACACGCATTGGGTATGAACAGTGACCTTGAATTTCCTTGAAAGGTTTGGATAAGTTAGGTTTGTATGCCGTTGTTTTAAATTTCAAGCAGGATTACAGGTTCGCATCAGTAAGACGGTTTCTGAATTTGCTTTTGGTAAAATTTAGGCTTAGAAAAGATTGTTTGCGTAAATCTCTAGAACCAAAGCGTGAAGGAAGAGCAAATGCTAGTTAAACTCACTTCCAAAAGTTCAGCACGGAGAGGAAAATGCTAATTTCCGGAAGCTAATCAGAATTGAAGAGGATGAAATTCGATGGAGAGGTAGATGGAAATATGCAAATATGTGAGGTAACAACCAATCGCGCTTTCATGTCAAAAAATATGCAAAAAAGGCAGTCTTATAATAAGCCAGCTTTATGAAGGGTTACAGAAGTTGATTGTAAGTGCTGATAGAAGGTGTTTAAAACTTTCGTACAATTTGTTTTCAAGACATACGTGTTTCTATGACTTCCAAAAGGCGAATAGAAGATGCTGAGCTCTGGCGTGCTGTGGGGCGCATTGGAGCAGGACAGTCGATCACAGATGTTGTTCTTTTCTTCGGCGTTCATCATTCTGTAATTTCACTTTTATGGAAACAATTCCAAACCACACAGACAGTTGTCCGAAGGCCCGTAGCTGGTTGCCCAAGGGTTACAACCTCAGCGGAAGATCGATATATTGCTATTGTAGTTAAGCGAAATCGCAGAGAGACCTCCACACGTGTGACATCTGTGGTTACAGAGTCCATTAGTAAGGCGATATCTGCAGCTACTGTACGCCGAAGATTACATATGAGTGGTCTGTACGCCCGGGTACCTCGAGTTTGTGTTCCTCTATCCGTCCAATCAAGAGGGTCACGATTACAGTGGTGCCGGGAACATATCAATTGGAATGTGTCTGACTGGTGCAATGTCATGTTTACTGATGAGTCAAGATTTGCTCTGGAGCCAAATGACAGGCGTATAAAGATATAGCGTGAACAACGAACACGCAGTCAGTCCCAAAACATCACCGAACATCACGCACTCCGAGGCGGAAGCATTGTGATGTGGGCAGGGATTTCATTAGGATACCGCACCGACCAGCACGTCTTTAAACGGGGTTCTTTGGCATCTGTCCGGTATCGAAATGAAGTTCTAGAACCCATTGTGAGATTGTACGCTGCAGCAGTTGACCCTACTTTTGTTTTAATGGACGATAACGCACGTCCCTATAGAGCTGACATCGTCGATGACTACTTGGAGAGTGAAGGGATTGGGCGTATGGTGTGGCCAGCATATTCGCCCGACCTTAATTCCATTGAAAATGTTTGGGATGTTCTCGGCCGTGTTGTATCTTCACGTTTCCACCTCCAGCCACTCTTATTGAGCTGGAAACTGCTCTACAAAAAGAATGACGATTGCTTAATTCTGAAGTGGTTGACCATCTAATTGAAAGCATTGTCACAAGGTGTAAATTTTGTATACAGATGAGGGGGGATCATATACCCTGTTAATGTCCTTTTTTTTTCATTTCATGCTGTTTATTTTCACTTTATACATAATTTGTGTATCATTATCTGATAGTATCTGTGTCTCTAGTGTATCATTATCTGATAACTTACAAAAATTTAATATTGTTTTCATTTCTGTGTATAATTTTTCATTTTGTTTTATGCATAAACATATATGCTACTTTCCTGAGGAATTTTGGGATAATCAAAGCGGAATTTTATTTTTTTGCATTTTACATCTTCGTGCTTAACTTTTGGAAGTGAGTGCATTTTAACTGATTGTAGGAATCAAAAATACAATTCTTGAAAATTTATAAGTGTTCCTTCTTCAAAGCAGACCACTTTTCCTGTGAACTAAGATCACATTTATTTTCCTCCAATTTTTCCGTATCATCGTCAAAGTGTTCAGATTTAGAGCTGCATAATTCTTTGTTTTTTAACTCCAGTAATTGCATTTCAAAAGCCCCAGCATCAGTGTTAAAGGGAGAAAACATCAGTTCTGTTACGTTAGCAATTCTTGTTTAACAAAGTCTAACGTCGCTATGCTATTTCTGAATTTCTGAAATCTTCGTAGAAACACTTCGGTCATATTTAAAATTGTTTTGAATTAGTAAAAGTCAATTACCGAATTATTTTCATGGTGATGTTTTAGCAGGCTTCGAAAATGAATTAATATTTTTCTTACAAAATGCTTAGCAGGGGCCGAGCAGTAAAATCGCTAAACACTCGCAGTTTGGTCCCGGGTTCGAATCCCAGCGAAAGGGCTGACTGCATGGGCGTTTTTGTGATTTTAACCATGTATAACATGTATACAAACCAGTTTTCTTAGAGATTCCGCCACAAATGTATCCCTCCTCTTAGACAGATATCGTCGTATTTGCTTTCGAGTGAAATTACTTCTTTCAACATCGGAAAAATACTGTGTTTCTTTTTCCCTATAGTTTACGATTAATATTATTTAGATGAGACGTAACGTTTACCACGAAATGCAATTTTTGAATTAATTAATCGTACATTAGTTTGTGATAGTCAACACTTTTCGCATGGAGAAATGCTTAATTTCTAATAATGAGGAAGTGAAACGTTTTCCAACGAAATCCAATGTACACTGCGCAAAAAAAAGGGGGGACAGTTCTCTATCTCCCGATCTACTGGGCGGATTGACGAAATTCAAATTGTGTTTTTGATTTCTCGAAAGCGCGACTTAATATATATATATTTATAGCATTGTTCTAACATGGGTATTTTGACACAAAATGGGTCTTTTTCTGAAATAACATACCAATTTTTTTCCGTGTTTAGATTCTACGAGTCAAATTATGCCTAAATATTAAATTTCGTAAAATTTGGTGAGAAATTTACGAAGAAATTCAAAAATTTAATTGGCGAATTTTTTTCAGTTTGCGCCAAGAATAATTCTCTCGGCGAACTTCTTAATACATGGCAACTTATTTTCCTATTGTGCATGAACCAAAAAAAAGCCACATCGTTCCTATTTTCAATAATTTTAGCAAAGTGCGTAAACCACATTAGATGTTGTTATCGCTTTCAACAAATATGCCAATTTCAAAAAAGCGCCAACATATAAATTCACGTATATCTTCGAAAATTTTGAATAAAAAGCTCTAATTTTTTGCAGGCATACTTAGAAATTTAAGTTGATGATAAAATGTTATAGGTTATAATTCAAAATGGCTTTCAAAAATTTATAAAAAGTATTTAAAAGTACAAATTTTAAAAATAAATCATGAAAAATGGGTGAATTTTATTTGAAGTGAACCTAAATTTCGAACGGTGAAGGAAGGAATCAAGTAAGTGTAATAAAAAAAAGAGATATTAATAAATACATACTAAATTGAATTAACATCGAGGAGCCAAAGTTTTGAGAGCTAATTTTTTAAAAACTACTCGTGCGATGTTTACAAAACTTGGCTGTTTGGCATAATTTGAGTCGTAGAGTCGAAATATGGAAAAAAACAAGTGGCATGCCATTTCAGAAAAAGTTCGATTTTGTGTCAAAATACCTATGTTAGAATAGTGCTATATATAAATCTAATATATATCCCAAGTCGCGCTTTCGAGACATGGAAATGGCAATCTGAATTTCATCAATCGGCCCAGTAGAACGGGAGATATAGAACTGTCCCTCCCCTTATTTTTCCCGCAGTGTACCTTTATGTAGCAACAGATTTGTGTTTTCACTCTCCATTTCAAATTAAAAAATTTTAAAATTGGCGATGATAAAGAGCTGTAGGTATAATTGTGTTGACAATCTTGATCACCAATACCACAGCATTCAAATGTCTGCGTACCACGCTCTTCTTGATCAATGTTGGAGTCATGAACAAGTATCTCGTGATTAAAATTTTCCTTCAAAAAAGAAAGAAACGCTTTTCTCGTTCCACTCATACTTTTTGCCCCATCTGTTGAAATTGGAATAATTTTAGCCAGTGGAATGTGATGTTCTCCAAACATTTAATGACAGCATTTGCAAGATCCGCGCCACGTTGTTTTAACGTTCTCAGGATCGCGCTATATGTGTTTGACTTTTTATTGTCTTTTTTTCACTGGGAGGATTATTGAAAAAGTCAAATGACTTCATAACCGTCGTGCATGATTTGCCTTCTCTTAGTAATCTCTTGACTAACAATAAAGCTTGCAGTATTAACATTGTTAAAAGACTGCACCCAATAATTGACAACAGACTTTTCTGAAGTTCCTCAACTGCTTTTTCCGTTGCATCACCGGTGGGATATTTAGTGTCAAACGACGTGTGTTTAGCTTAAACTCTTTCTCTGAGTATAATTTCTTGTTGTGTATCAGATTTTCTTGACAAATAAGACAGGTCGGAAAGCCGTTTTAGTTTGTATAAATGGGAATGATCAGTCCATTCAACTTTAAATTCACGGTTTTCCGCCTTCGTTTTTCTTTTCTTCTTCTTTGTGTTCACGTCAAACATGTAGCACATAAAAACATTTCGTTTTATAACAATAAAAGCAGCAACACAACTTTTTAAAATTTATGCCAACACTACTTCTTTTCTTCGCCGGCAGGACAGCCGGTCCGCTTAGGAAAATACTTGTGAGATTTGCAGTTCGTGTAGCTTAATCAAGGTTAGATATCTAATAAGATCTAGTTGGCCTTGGCTTAATGCGCCGAGTAGGTATTTTCGTCGCAAGAGACTGCGACACTGCAGATACTGACCACTGTATGCACACTGAAGGTTAAGCTGTAACTGACTTGCTCAACTCGTGCGATAGTCAGTCGCATGTGCCTTCTTCCACCGCGTTTTCCCTGCTCGCCTGTGTTACGTCAGCCTGACCAACAATCTACACTCCTCTCGACCCCGCGTAATCGAAATCGGTTTGTAACCAAGCTGCATTAAAGTTATACTTAAAGAGCCACGTGCGGATCGCAAGCCGCGATTTGACCACCACTGGTCTAATCTGTTTCAGAATTATTTGATGCACCAAGCGAAATTCACCTTTAAAGTCCTTTGTTCGACTATATGCATAATCTTCCCTGCTGCATGGTATTGCTAAAATTATTTATCTTATTGATCTAAAACAGCAAATTAAACCTAGCTATGCCCTAGAACCGAAATATTTCGTGAGAAATTTCTGGTTATATAATGTAGCTTATCATATGCAATGTCCGTAAGAAAATAACTTTATAATCTTTGCAAAGTTTACAGTAAATGCTCGCAAATCCGACCTCCAGTGTTTGGCACACGTATCTCCGACTTGCATACCGTCCGAAGATGCTACAAGCGTGTCATTTAGCAACACTCTAAAGCAGCGGTTCTCAACCGGTGGTACGCGTACCACCGGTAAACAATAGGTGGTACGTAAAGAAACAGAGTTTTTAAGTATTAAATTTACAAATTAAATACCCCAACATCCTGTTTAAGTCTCAGAATGATATTCCTTGGAATACGTGCATTGCCATTCTGGCGGTATTTCTCAAGTAAAGAAAGTCGCACCTGAAACTAAATTTCCTTATTGCCATTCATCGTGAAGCTTTAGTAGCCAGAACAGACCCTGAAAACATGAACATCGTTTTGAATCAAGCTCTGAAAATTGTTAAAGCTGAGCTTTAAGTTATAGAATATTTACGATTTTATGCCAAGAGGTGGGCAGTGAACACGAAACGCTTTTGTTACATTTCGAAGTAAATTGGTCATGTAGAGGCAAAGTTTTAAATCGACTCTTGGGCGGCTAGCTGTCGGGTACTTTGCCGTAATCCAAATAACCTAACATTTTAAACTAAATTATTCTTGAAACAATGGTCCTAAAAAAGGGGGGGGAGAAAGAAAGAAAGTGGAATCAGCTGTTCATTTTCGGAATCAGCTATTTCATCTTCTTGCTTATTGGATAAAGTAATGAAATTTCAGATATTTTTCTCTCTCAATTGCCTCTTTGCCTTTCAATATCATATTTTTTACTTACTTCACGATTTGCAGTTCTTGCGCGTCGTAATTTGCTGTGTTCGTTTGTGAGTAGCTTGTTGCCTTCTATTCATTTCCTGTTGTGCAACTGTGGTTGTATTCAATAATTGTTAATTTAGTTCCGCATTTTCAGTAAGCTTCACTTGATGTCCTTTATCTTGTGAGCATTTTTTTTCCATCTCTGTTCTTCGCGCGAGTTTGTTGCTGTAACTTTTGTTCAGTTAATTCTTAAAACTTTGCAACAAAAAAGTACAAAATTGTTTTAAAAGAAGTGGACATTTGCAAAATTTTACAGAAACAAGAATTTTATTAGAAATGCTGAAATATTTACATGGTGGAAGAGTATGTGCTGAACTTTATGTGGTTGACTTACAAGGTTTCTACCTCTCCTTTAATAACATTCTAACACGGCAGGCATACGGTGAAGCAAAATCGCTATTTTTGCTTTAAAAAAAGAAGAGAGAGAGATAAGTGGAATCCATTTGTTCATCTTCTGCATCAGCTATTTCGTCTTCATGTTCTTTGAATAAAGTAATGAAATTTCAGATTTCACATGATGGAAGAGCATGTTCTGAACTTTATGTGGATGAGTTACAAGTTTTCTATTTCTCCTTTTACACGGTAGATATACTTTCTGTAGAAGAAATAGTGGACATGGGGTTAATACGAATTTCTTAATGACCTGAATGCTATAGGCATGTTCTGTTGTCTTCAACGGCTAGTTCAACGCCTATGCAGATTTTTGTCCACGACAGCGTACTACAGTAGCTAAACACACAAGAAGATTTTTCTAATTAATTATCGGTTATATTGTTCGACTGACGGGAAGAACACTGTCGTGATTCTGACTTCTGGAAAACAAACGAAAGAAGGAGAGTGGTAAACTTGTAGAGACATTTGGATTTTTTCGAAGCAGGAAAGTGAAGAAATAAGCATTGCGCTCGCCAGGACTCGAATCTCGGACCTCTCGAATACGCTTCCGAGTGGGCTGGCTGTTACACCACGAAGGCAGGAGAAATACCTTATATACTCCCTCTTTTAAAGAGCGACTGGTGATTACGGAACCTGATCGCCAAATCTTGGTGTCGGAGAATCATCATCATCCACCTTTTTTAGTTCGTGCACCACTGTAGAGTTATTGTTTTTTTTCGGGGGGGGGAGAGCAGGAGATGTGAAAAATGAGCAGTGCCCTCGCCGAGACTCGAACCTCGGACCTCTTGAATACGCGCCGAGTGTGCTGGTCATTACACCACGAAAGCATGCTAACAAGGCGGGAGATATACCTTATAAACATAAAAGCCTTTTTTTATGAAGCAGTACTAAATACTTCTTAATAAAACAAAAGACTTCGAAACGGCTTATTCTGTTTAATACACCTCACCAAAGTCCGAGCGGTCAGGTACTGCTGAATACTGCTAGTTTGTTCCGTTTTCGAATGCAGGCGAAGAACCTCGCTGCGTGGCTGGTTTTCGTACTTTTCCACTTTGTGTAACGTGAATATGAGCCGCCTAGACGGTATAATGATTAAGGGGAGCCTACTACGGTATAGAAGGGACCGTGTTCGAATTCCGGAGAAGGCATGGATGTTTGTAAATATACATCTTCCATGCGACATGGAGGCAGTCTAAAAATGCGACGAGCCGAAAGTCCTCTCGATAGGTTAGCGGTAGAGGAAGAGGCGTGGGGGACCGTCTCCTGGGGTGCTCTACATCAAAATTGAGGGACTCCCCCCCGAGATATTCTCCACTAAAGTGGGGGGGGCGAAACTGAGCGAAGTCGTACTATCATCTGTATGGTGCTCAAGGCTGTTGCCAAAGAGAGGCGCAGTCTTGCACTTCTTGCCACGATGAATTTCGTTTGTTTCGATTGTTCTGATGTTATGTCAGACAAATGGCATAAGTCACAACAAGAACAACGTGAATACGAGCCAGTTTTCCTTAGAATAGCCTCTACGAAGGCCTTCGTTTCTTTAGGCAGATAGACTTCGTGTGCTTTCCCATACTCAGGTAGCCGAACTCTGTGTCTATAATCCACATCTTTTGTCAGTTCTAGCATTTTCACAACGTGGAGGGGAAAAAAAAAAGAAAAGTACCTTCAAATATTATTCTTCGGAAAAAGCGTGTTTTCTGCTTTTGTTATTATTGCAGAGTCATTGATTATGATTATGTTCATTGAATTATTTAATTTCATTATTAAAATTTTAATTTAAAATGCTATGAAGTCCCCCCCCCCAAGCTGAGAAGTAAGATTTTCTGCTAAAATTCAGGCAAAATTAAAAACATGTCTATAAGCCGAATTTAAAATCGCCCTCTGAATACAACTATATATATTGCCAAACGTTCGAATAATTAATTGGTCGTTGAACATGGCTGGACGTATCGGATGAACGGAAAGCGAGTGAATACTAAGTCCTCATCTATTAGAAAAATAAGATAGAAACGGTCGTTCGAAAACGTTATGCATCAGAAAAATTATGGGATGGGGAACTGTAGATGAAAACAATGATGACAGTGCTAATTTTGAAGGAGAACAATACTAGTCACCCGACCTTGCCTCTGACAAGGAGAGACTTTCGAAAATTGCTAGAAAATTCGAAGTCTTACATTGATATTGATGAGTTTGATTAAGGCATATTAGGATTAAATAAAATAAAAATGGTACTTTTTCAGTGAATCTAAATTATTTTAATTGATAGCATTTTTTCCATTGAACTATTTATAAGTCTTTTTGAATTTATATATAAGCAGACCACCAGAAATTCGCGGCGTATATATGGAAGCATCTTTTTTTCTCTTCAGTGCTATGACTTTTTTGCTGTTAAGAGCATGTAAAAGGTTGGAGAAGGAAACGCTAATTGTAAAATTAGAAAAACGCTATTGAAACGTATTGTTCAAAGTTATGCCCCGAAGAAATTAAGGGAAAGGAAATAAAGGCATCATATTAAAGTCTAAATTATATAATTTTAAATAAACTTCACCGAAAAATCCCAAAATGAGTGTTTTGGGGGGTTGTTTCCCAGGGTTAATTTAAAAAGAAATTTGATGCATGAAAATAATTCCTTGTTCTGTAAAATGTCATATAGCGAATTTACATTTCTCCTCCTCCTAAATAACATATGAGCAGTTATCGTGTTTAACCTGACTACTTTTGCATAACCGTGACCCGTTCGCATACTGTTTCGTCGGAAATTCAATGCTGCGCTTGTAAATGAGTTCATAAACATTATCTATCGACTGTCTGCATTGTCTGGTCGTGGCAGATAACTGAAATAACGAAAGAGAAAAGAACGTCCATGGAAAGAAAGAAAGAGAGAATGGTCGTTGAACCCCAGGCGGGCCCCTTATGGCGTTTGTTTCGCATTTTTCTTTATAGCTATTACCATACTTGCATATGCAGGCTTCCAGTAAATGGCAGTTTGAGAGATTTCCACGAGATACAACTTTCGGACGCTGTATACCTCTGAAATGATCGAGGCCGGAAGTATATTGGATTTTTGAATACATAGAACACTTAAGTTGAAATAAAGTGGAAAGAAAATTCAGATTACTTGGAAATTCGTATGCAAGGAAAATGATCTGTGTTTCTAAAAGAGAAAATAAATGTAACTAAAACGAAATAAAAGTTTTATTTTTGTGATCTAATACTTTGTGGCTCGGCAACTCCCATGATTCTCTGCGTTTTGAATCCTCTGCTGTTAGTTTGTAGATCTAGCAACTTATAACCTCGTTGTTAGTAGCATTCAAGACTCAAAATATGTTTCCACTGCAGCTGAGTATTTTTGTTTTACAGCCCTGTTAATTACTTACTTATATTCAGCTGCATTTAAACTCCTGTGGATGTCAACAAAAAGAAGCGAGGACGTGCAAAGTGATTCAGGTACCAGTAAAACCAAATATAACTATTTTCGTGTGAAAAGGTTTAAAAGTTAGGTAAAGGAGCGTGAAGATTCTATGTTTGTTGTTATATGAACCCTATGTAGTATGGAGGAGAAGATTTTGCTGAAAATGAAAGCTGCTGAAGATTTATGTTGACGAAATTTGAACGTTAATTGAATGCATTCTTTATTTTGTAAGCTTTCTTTTGCCTTTCATGTTAAAGCTATTTGAAGTGGAGTGAGCTAACAGATGTAAATGACAAGATACGAGTTTATTTACGAATTTATTGGAATACATAGAGATTCACTATCGGTTTCTTTATTTCCCATTTCTTGTACTTCGAAAGCGGTGAAGTCTTAAGGTTGCTATAGTGTGTTACTTTTAAAATAAGCACTTCAGAATCGTAGCAATTGTTCCCTCATTATAATAGGTAATGTGCATCTTCACCGTCTTAGAGATTTAGCCAATTAGAAGATTGACCTTTTCTCCGCAGCAGTCGTTACCATAGTTATGGTTTAGGAGCAAAAAATGGTCTTGAAGTACGGAAAGTAACAAATTATAGATTTAAGAGGTATTGCATTTACTACAGTCAAATAATTTACTTTTGAAGATGAAAGTACATCATAATTTTGGTACCTTTTTGAAAATAAAAGACATCTTGATATTTTTTGCTGCGATTTTAGACTGACCTTCTCGGACCGACTTTTTACCTACCGAAAAGTCCGAACTGACTGATTCCTTTGCAACTGATTCTGTTTGTTATAAGAATTCGTGGCCATCCGTATCGGTAACTGAAAATTAAGAGTTCATTTGCGTCCGTTTTCCTATTAGTCATTCTGAGAAATACATTGCTGGGCACCCAAATTGCAACACCAAGAAAAACAAGAGATATCACAACGAAATTTATTTAGTAGAAAACATGTTGACCAAGTATCAAGTGATTAAATTTATAGACTTCCGTGAAGTGTGGTTCCTTCTAGAATCAGTAGTCAGAGTAGTCGCCATTGTTGGAGATCACCGCTGCCACACGCCTCGGCATTGATTCAGAGAGACTTTGGATGTGTTCTTGGGGTACTGTAGACCAAGCAGCTTCCACACATTGCCAAAGTTGATCTGTGTGGCAGCTTGGGATGTAATCTGGGTCAATCGTTCAGCAACCATGGACAACATGTTTTCTATCGGGAAAGCGAGCCGGCCAGGGAAGCCATCCAATCTGGCGATTGACGAAGAATCCTTGGACAAAGTGTGCCACGTGTGGTCGGGCATTATCCTGTTGAAATATGGCTGTGGGCAAGCCCTGAAGCTAAGGAAGGACAACTGGTTCCAACACCTCGGAGATGTAGCGCTGGCTATCGTTTGTTTATGGCTGTTTAAAGTATCGGCAATGCGTACTAGAAGAGTGCGAGAGTGATATCCAACACTGCCCCATACCATAGTACCCGGTGCAGGACCAGTGTGGCGGTGCATAACGCAGCTGTTCAGCATCCTCTCTCCACGGTGTCTCCAGACTCAAATCCGACCATCGTGGTGTTGCAGACAGATCTCTTCATCAAGGATTTTCTAGAGGACATTGGTTCATATTTACGTTACATATGTGAAAAACTATGGAAACACCGATGCAGAAAGCTTGTTCACTGGGAATTGAACTAAATTAAACAATGTATTAAGAGTACAAATTGATGTAGTGTATTGGCTAAAAATTTTCTCTTGCTTTCAGTATAAAATTTACATATAACATATATTGATCCCTGTACACATTCAGTAACGCGGGAGGGGTGGTGGTATACAATGTTATAATCCGGTATATTTCATCATCCAGTATTGTTACTACAGTCACGAATGTGTCAGATTATCTGTCGGGCTTCAGCTGGACAACTTCTCATTTGTAAGTTTTTATATATTCTGTTACCGTTTTATATTTATTGTTAGTTATTATTGTTTCTTTGAACTTTTCCAACTAAAATAGAACTGCATTATAAAATTGAATTTTCATTGTTTTTTTAATGTAGTAAGTAAAAATGTCATTAGAAGCTTATTTTCTTTATAGTTGATAGATTTTGCTAATTATTTGTGTCTGAAGTAATATAGAAAGCAAAGTGCGTAATTTATCAATTAAACTGCAACATATTTATGTATGTCACTTTAATATTTGTTTATTAGAGCTTTCAGTATTACACACTGTTACGTGCTGAGTTTCTTAGAATTGGTTTTCATTTGTTTGACCATGGCAAAGTACACGAGGTTTATGTGCCTAAGAGGAGGGCTACTTTCATGGAAGATTAAAGGAAACTCCCTGTTAATTATGTATACGTAGGGAACCCCCCCCCAAAAAAACACCCGTGCAGCCTGTCTGTTCACAGGTTTTGAACCCTGGTCGAACTGCCAGTGATCAGCAGCTTTTCTTTTTCAGCTTTTCTGTTCGTGTTATTAAATATTATTGTATGTAACTGCTCAGTTAATTAAACATCTTTAGTGGGCATGAAATATGGACATTATTATAATGATTCTCTGAATCTCTCTGTATATATCAGCTTACTGTATGTCACTAAATTCCTTTTTTTTTTCTCTTTTAGGTAAGTTTTGGTGCATTTTTCTAATAGGATTTATTTGAATGTATCTGACAGTAAGTTAAATTTTGATGTATGATTTTGTAGAAATGTGCGCGAAGAATTGCTCTCTTTACACGGGAAAAATGTTTTGTGGATGTTATGCAAAGCTTAAAAATTTTAGATTTTCATTTTAAAAAGGGTAACGCTAAACTTTTTCTTCTTTTTTTCCCAAAAATGTTGTAAAAGAATATGCCTTTTAATTCGTTAGAAAACTAGTGTCTTCAACTTTAATGAGGAAAATTAGATACAATAATAGAAAAATTATAGGTAAATAGAAATAGAAAATATATATTAATAGAAAAATTAATTAGTTTAATAATTTATTGATGCCTTTCTTTTATTAGAAGTTTTGAATTTATCTAAAAGTTCTTTTATGGCAGATTGTTCTAGTATTTTAGTTGCCGCCCAAAATATGGCTAGTGACTCTTGACTACCGTTCTGAAAGGGCCGGTCGAATCTCGCAGAAGGCAGGGATGATGGTAAATGTGTAGTCTGTTCGGCATGGGGGCGCTCAAAATATGCAGAGAGCCGAAAGTCCTTTCGAGAGCTTGGTGGTAGAGAAAGGGAAGGGGCACATCTGCAAAACTCAAAAGAATGTTGCAGAACAGATGGGCTGAGGCCGCGACGGGACGCAAAACATTTAAATTTGACCAAAAGTAAGCTTTAAGCTTAAAACTCGCAATTGCTGCATGACTCAATTTCTAACGGGTCACGGCCCTTTTGCGAGTTATTTCAAAAAATTTAATCTTTGTACCTCGGATAACTAACCGCAGCTGTGATGAAGTGGGGGATTTAGATTATTTCCTGTTTCACTGCAGTAAACACATTTAGTGTTTGTAATCTAATACGTTTAATTGATCAATCCAATCATTTTATATTTTATTTGTTTCTCTAGTATCCAATATATATATGTATATGTAACATATAACAAAATATGATAGCTGCTGTAAAAAATAATTCGCGACCTCAATATTAACATTCTAAATTTGGTGCTCTGCCCGTAAATTCATGTGTTCTCCCAAATTCGAGATATATCTGTTCTTATGTAACGCTACTTGAAAAGGGCAACCAAAACTAAAAGTACCATTCGTAGATTAGCTTTACTGGTACATCAAACTTGACATAAATACCCATTGGCGAATGAATTATGTCATTCTTCTGCTGCATTGCTTTCCTACCTTCCATCTTACAAACATCTCTTTTATGCTGTGCTAAAATGATGTCGCCCCCATTAACCTGTGTGCATTATATATAAGAAATTATCGCAATTGCTATGATTAAAGAGTATATTGTACACACACACACACACACACACGCACACACACTGTATTTAATTTATAACTTCCAAATATCTTGTACTATATTTAATTATTAGGTTCATAGCTACCTTGAATATATTTATGTCTATATAATCAGTAGTATCTTTTTTGTATTATAAGAAATATAGCAGAGCAATATTTTTTCCGGATATTTTTTTTTTTGAAGACAGTACATGTTATCTTCTACACGTCCTATAGGCAAATTTATTACTCTCTATTCAACAATCATGTAACTTCTAATGTAGGTAGCTATAGTTATATAATAATTGCGTTTACTTTGGTCATTTGAGTATACTGATTATAATCGATTCTTTTGCAACTATTTGTTTATATAAAAATGTGAATTTTGTATTCAATTCATAACTGCATCTATTAACCTTGTGCAACCGTAACTTTTGTATTAGTAATGTGTTCTGTGAAACTTTCGTCAGAGTAACCTCTTGAAATTGTTTAGTAAAACGAATCTTTAGTAATATCCATCAAATAGGAATTGTAACTGCTAAGCTAAAGTAAGTCATAACAAAACATTTTGGATACTAGGATGTATTTAACATCCTAGTATCCAAAATGTATAGTATTATATTGAAACATGTCTATGTAAAACTGTACGTATATGTGGCACTGTAACCTTTTGAAGAATTGTTAAAAATGCCATCCTGCCTGCAAGCTGGAACCACGGAATAACTGTTATTGGATGGCATCTGCTAACATGAGAGACTCGTTAAGTCCTAGGGTCGGTAGCCATTTTGGTAGTGTTTCCGGGGTGCTGTCTTTCAAAATTATTGGCGGAAATGAGCAAAGTCGTATGGTATGGTGCTCAAGGCTCTTGCCAACGACAAGCGGTCCTTGGCCACCATGGGCTTTCTCTTATTTCAGACAAACGAGATTAGTCAAAAGAACAGCAACAATATTTTAAGTGTTTTAGTTACTTCGGTGGCAAATTACTTTATGCAAGTTTGCAGTATTATTTAAAGATATTTCCAACACCTGTATTGCGTTTTTCAGTGTAAAATAATAATTTATGCGTCACCAAACAACAAATTTGTTTACATATATGAATAGCACGAAAATTATTTAAAAGTTCGCGATTCTTTGTTGTGTCTTTGCATTTAAAATGTAAATACGAATTATTAAATTTGATTGGTTGAATATGGGCGCACGGAGTTCATTAATTAGGGAAAGGAGGTTTTCATCCAGGAATTTCAAATGGAAACCAATTCGTATCACACTTCATATTTTGGAAGTCATGAAAACCAACCAGGAATTCAGCTTATTCGCCTAATTTCGAACCCAAAACAAACTACCAATATTCAGTAATCTTTAACTACTGGGCTATATGTAGGAGTATAAAATTTCGTTTTTTCCGAAATTAAAGCTGTAGAAATGTGTATTTGTTTTCAGTCGCTACACCGCTGAAACTTAGAGCATAATGATTCATGGTTAAATGCAGCGGGGGTCGGAATGTTGTTATAGTTTGTTCATTAAAATAGCCATGTATTGACTTAGTACCCTCGAAATTTTCAGTTTGTATTTTCTCTTCTAAACAAAGTCACATTCGTTACAAATAATGATCAGAAACATTATTGCAAATTAATTTTATTTTTAAAATTCATACCTATTTAAGGAAAAAGCATTTATCGCACGATTAAATGACACATAAGATGCACATAATATATAGTGAAGGTTTTTCAGTTAGTAAAGATTTAAGATTAATTGCTTTGGGGGGGGAAGGAATAGTAAATGACACTCTGCCAGCCATCCTGTTTTACCTGGAGATTCCAGGTTTTTAATCACGTATCACGGCCTTCCGATAGATCTGTAACTGTCTAGATTTTTAATATGTCTGAATATAGATCATCTCTTTCAGTTGAGAAGAACTTTGATTATTAAATGTCAGAGGAAAAGGAAATGATATGTACAAAATGTTGATGAAAAATCTATAAAAGAAAGAGCTAAGCAGCGAATATTGTCATTCCTTAATGAATTTAAATGATACAAACAAATGATTTCTCTAATGATATTCAGAAAACCATTTTATAAACGCTTAAAATAATTTTAATTTGGCTGTGGGAATTTTGCTTTAAATTTTTAAATGGTATATTAGCAATCTTATTCAAAAATTATTTTCATATTAATTGCTGAAAAGCATTTTGATAAATGAAACTTTTCCCACCCAACTCAGATTTTTTTTGGGGGGAAAGCTGTGTAAAATTTTAAAGAGTTACAAAAATTGAATGAAATTAGCCAAATGTCGTAATTCTATATTTTCATTATCATAAATTTTAATTTAATATACTCTGTACTTCAAATTATTGTTATAACTAATTTAATAACCTGAATCACACATTTAAAGTCAAATTTGACAGTTGAGGTAAGAGGGTGTCTCGAGCGTCGCGATAGCTTTCAGCATATACGCTGCTGGCCACCGTAAATGCAACACTGTGAAGGAAGCATGCAATTAACGTGAAATTTACAACATGCATTAGTGGAGGTGAGATATGCAAATGATTAGAAATTCAGCGCAGACGCACATCACGCGCGCTTGTGGCGCCACTTCAAAGCGCTATTTAAGGCATAGAGTTTTCAACAATCTCAAGTTCGGCAATTGTTTTTTTCTTGTGGTTTTTTCAAAAACAACGATCAATTATGCCTCGTAGTAAACAGCGATCATCGTTTGATCAAGCATCCGAGTTCGACAGAGGAAGGATAGTGGCCTACCGAGAGTGTGGATTATCTTTCAGGGAAATCGGTAGTCGTGTTAGACGAAACCAAACAACTGTATTGCGAATATGTGACCGTTGGATGCAGAAGGGTACGACGGACCGACGTGTTCGATCGCATCCACCTCAGTGCACCACTTCACGTGATGACAGGAACATTGTGCGCATGACAGTGACGGATGGCTCAGTCACATCACGAACCATATCACAGCACATTCAGTGTATAAAACATCATCCAGTTTCTGCGCGTACCATTCGACGCCGTTTACACAGAGTGGTCCGTCCGCAAGACGTCCATTACTTCGTCTACCCTTGAAGCAGTACCACAGATGTCTCCGCCGCCAATGGTGCGATGAAAGAAGAATGTGGACGGCAGAATGGAATGAAATTGTCTTTACTGACGAGTCACGCTTCTGACTGCAACACCGCGATGTTCGAGTCTGGAGACAAGCTGCCTTATGCACCTCCACACAGGTCCTGCACCGGGTATCATGGTATGGGGCGGTATTGGATATCACTCCCGCACTCCTGTAGTACGCATTGCCGGTACTTTAAACAGCCAGCGCTAATCTCCGAGGTGTTGGAGCCAGTTGTCCTTCCATACCATCAGGGCTTGCCCACAGCCATATTTCAACAGGATAATGCGCGACCACACGTGATACGCATTGTCCAAAGGTTCTTCGTCAATCGCCAGATTGAATGGCTTCCCTGGCCGGCTCGATCTCCGGATCTTGATTGGCCGCTAGAATATATGTGGTCCATGGTTGCTGAACGATTGACCCAGATTACATCCCAAGCTGCCACATCAGATCAACTTTGGCAACGTGTGGAAGCTGCTTGGTCTGCTGTACCCCAAGAACACATCCAAAGTCTCTTTGAATCAATGCCGAGGCGTGTGGCAGCGGTGATCTCCAACAATGGCGGCTACTCTGGCTACTGATTCTGGAGGGAACCACACTTCGCAAAAATCTATAAATTTAATCCTTTGATACTTGCTCAACATGTTATCGACTAAATAAATTTTGTTGTGATATCTCGGTCCTTAAATTTAGGAAAATTTAGTACGCGTCATGTTAAAAAAAAATTTGTTTTCCGTACAAGAGAAATTGAGCAATTTGTTTAATTTTTAAAAAATGTGTGCTATTTGAAGTCATTTCTAACTTGACCTTGAGAGGAGTCTGCTACTAAATAAATTCTATTTCTTTCCCCTTAAATACAAATAGAATTTTATGATTTACTAGTGTGTAGCATTCTTTAGTTTATGATTTTGCTACGAATTGTATGCCGGAATAATTTTTACACAATCAAGTTAGATGTTTTCAAACGTTAAAAATACGTTTTCAATATTTTCAAGAAATTTTATTATGTTAGATTATAATCCAGCAGTCATACAAAGAAATTCAGTAAATTAGGAATCTATTTCATTTTTAGTTATAGAAACGTTAAGAGCTGACTAGTATATGCCAATACTGCAGTATGCGAGTGTTTTCTGGAATACAAATTCCATACAATTCTGTGAATAAAAGCTCTTTAAAAAAGTATATTGATAAATACTTTTCACAACAATCTGCATAGAAATGCTCTTCATTTAATCTATTAGCATCAGAAATTTTTTTAAATTGCTAGTTTATTTTCATTTACAAATGCAAACATTTCGTTCGTCATTTTGTATATACATCTGAATATGATCTGCAACTTTAATATGTTGGTAAATTTTTATCGTTGTCATACTTCTGTATTTTATTTTTATAATGAGTATGAAATGTTTTTTTATATATAAATGTAGAAACTGCGAGAGTATGTAAAATTCTAGATTACGTAAATTGTACAAAATTAATTTTTTTAATTTAAAAATGCCAGAACATGAGAACATTTACGTCATTTGTAACATTTTTGTAACTGGAAGTATATGTACACGACCCGCGGTAGCGAAAATAAAGGCCAAGTAAGGATTTTTTCGAACTTGGTGTATATGCCACATGTTGTGTGAAGAGAGAATTGTTAAATGCTGAAACTTATTCTTCTCCCAATATATTATCATTATTCTGTAGTCACATCAGGATTCTAATTTAGTATGTTCGATGGTCTTCAATAAATTCCAGTAATCAGGAATCTGTAGATTACAAATTGTTATCACACATGGGAAGATTGCAGTCACAGAGTGCATTAAAAGAGGAAAATAAAAATTTACCTTCTCCGATCTCACGTTTCGAAATCAGAGAGAAAGAGAAAGAAGGTCAACGCCCCATGGTGCGTACCGACACTTCATTGATCCATTTAATTGGTTTTCAGACGAGCAGAATTCCATTATTGTTTTAGAACATTAAACAATGTGTGTGTTTTATTTTCCGCTGTTGATCGATCGATAAAGTATCATTCCTGGATTTCTAGACTGAGGAATAAAAGAAAAACAAATTGGGTTTTAGTCATTATTCATTTATTCTTTCACTCTTTCTTTTTCTGTTATAAAAAGCGAACGTGGAAATTTTTTGTAATCCTCCTAATATGAATCCATAATCAAATCAGGTCCAGGAATTTTATCGTGGCGAAAAAGCAAGTGTTTCGCCTGTCGTTAGCTTAGGCCTTGGGTACGAGTTTGCTCGCGCAATCCAGGATTTCGTGGAGAACACCTCTGGGATTTCTCAGTCAACGGTCTCTTATATTGCCGCTTTGTTTGTGGACGTGTAGTGATTAGCGACATTGGCTGTCATATCGATGGGCCCCAATTTGAATCCCGAAGAGGTCATGGATGCTTGTGTTGATGCAGCATGGGGACACTTAAAATACTGGCGAGCTGAAGGCCCTCTCGAGTAGGTTGGTGGTTGGGAAAGAGGGGTAGACGCTCGATTCCTCCCCCAGGGTGTACATTATCAAAATTGGGACAGACCTGTACAGTTAGTGTGGTGGTATTATATATGTAGTATTAATGCTGACATTCTGGTTTCTCTCCCACTTCTACTCTCTTTCGTACTTTCTTTCTTCACCGCCAGCCCTTGGAAAGACTTGGATGGGGGATCAAACAAATTTTGAGGGCCTTCGTGCCACAAAGACCCCTATACAATTTTGGAACGTTTGCACGAGGGTTTTGTAGTCACAAACCGTACTTTAGCACATAGCAACCAGACAAGTCTTACAAACTGGTGTAAGGATTTTGTCGAAATGTTCTAAGTATTCAACTTTGTCTGGTATAAGAGCCGATCTGGCTTGCAGCCTCATGTAGAATCCGACCAGTCACGGCGAAGAAACATGAATTGACATTCTGTTGACATTTTTCCTGAGTCAGTCGAACTTTCACGCTATGCTCAACTTTACCTTTCCTGATTCATTACGGCTTAAACCTGTTCCACAGGTGAAGAGGGGTAATGACTTTTATGTCTTGAAACTATAAGAATTAATGAGGGTCAGACCATCGCGGGAACGCTTACTTATAAAGCATCCGTGCTTTCTCCTAGACTCGTATCCAAATCCAAATGTATAACAGCCGGCTTCTCTACCAGCGTGCCAAGAGGGTGACGGATTCAAATAATCACAAATGTGTGCATTTCTTATTTTATTGTGCTTGGCTTTATTATATTTCGCTTATATTGGGCTTTTCACGTATCGAAAATTAGTAGCACTCACATCAAGCTGGTTTATGGATTTATACCATTTTACCAACCACATCTGCTCGCTGTGTCTTTGTCACATTCTGATAATTCTCATAACATTTCGAATTTTTTTTGCTATTATACTGATATTAGCCCAAATAACAGTTTACTATGCTTTCATATAAGTACTTAGTGATAATACTTTATTTATTGCTTAGATCTCCGAAGGAAATGCTATTAATTTTGTGGTTACAATTCTCCATCTTATGAATTATATTTAAAATATCATGTTACAACTTTCTCAAAATATTGTTATAATGATATTAAACGTGAGCAGATTATCTGCATTGCGCATTAACCTGGCCCTTGTAGGTTTTTGTCGTGGAAGGGGTGGAAAACCACTGTCAGAAACCATCATCGTAAAACAAAATTGTGTGCAGAAAATCGAAAGGAAAACGTAATGTGCGTGTGGCTCTAGGAGTGATAGCAGATGGTATACATTATCTCTGCCAATAAGTATTTGGGCACCTGTGTTAGAAAAGAAAAACATAATTTTATTTTATTCAATAGTTGGTAGAGCCTCCACGTGCGGTAAATACAGCCTCAACCCTCCGGAGCATGCTTCCACAAGTCCTGTCTGATGATTATTCGTATTTTATCAGTCCACTCAGAGAAGATATGTAAGTTCCTTCACTAGTGTTGGACGGCTGTTGCAGCCTTTAATTCGGCGATCCAGCACTTTCCAGAGGCTCTCAATAGAGTTAGGTCTGGCGGGCCAGTTCATTTGGTTAACTCTATTGTCATCATACCAATCCCTGATGGACGTTGCAACATGACAGCTGGCATTGTCGTCCTGAAAGTAGCATGAGTGTGACTCGTTAAACTGCCACAACGTAGTAAGCACACTGTTACCCAGTAGTGCAGTCGGCTTTGAGCTTATTATGAATTTGTATTAAGGGACCATTTCATATCAGAAACATCCCCAGACCATAATTCCTCTTTCGCCGAACTTAGGCACAACGCATTTTGGCACACTATAGGCAACAACGCACTATAGGCACAACGCATTTTGGCAGGAGGCGCTCTCCAGGTAGACGCCAGACCCAGACCCTGCCATCGAAAAGGAGAGTGTGAACCTTGATCCGTCGTTCCAGAGAATCCGTTTCCACTGATCTACAGTCTACTGTCGACGTGCTTTGCACCACATTAAACGAGCAGCGCGGTTGGACTTTCTGATCAAAGGCCTAATGCCGGCAGCTCGACCATTAGAATAAAGCATGTGCTTCCTTACGGAGGGTATTCATCGAAACAAACGGATCCCAGATGCCTTTTGAAACTCCTGGAGTTCGTGGGTCATTGGTTGGGCGCGGTTCTTCCGAATTTCTGAGGACAGCACCCGTCGGTTACATCTCCCAGTTTCGTGGGTATGCTGACTCGGGGCGCATTTCGACAATCACTGGCTCACCTTTCGCTTCTGAATCACGTAGACCACTGTCGATTTTGGGTAATTCAACTCGCTAGATATGCCCCTTAAGGATCGACCATTTTTGTGATACCCGATGACACCTTTCTGGAAATCAAATAACTCTGCTCTTCGTGACATTTTGCATGCGATTAATGCATTGTTGTTTGCTACACGATATTTAACGGTAAAGGGCGGGATGCATATCAGGACCGCAGATACTAGCATTTGCATTGGTATCCAAGTACTTATTGGTAGATAGGATAGTCATTTACAATTAAGTTAATTCATTTCTAACGAATTTTGTTCTGTCGTTTTTTTTTTTAATTTATAAAGCAGTTTAACTTACTTAAGCAAAGAATTCATTGTGTAGAATAAACTGCTTGAATATGCAAGTAAATTGTTAATAGTATTTTCCCGTTAATTGCAACGTGAGTTGTTTCTCGTCCCCCCACCTTTTTTCCCCCACCTCGATTAACTGTGACTTTTTATGAACTTGAGACAGTGCAGATTACAGCTTCTTCGAGAGAGCGAGGCTTCGGTGATTTGTGCTAGCTCCCCACTACGGCGCTGTTCACAGTGATAGAAGCCCAAAAACTAGGACAATGATTAGATGAGTTTTGATTGCAGGGATGTTTTTGAAGGAGTTTTAAAGTGCTATTACACTGACTATGCAAATTGAAAGGAAAAGAAAGATCCCTATTGTTTTATAATTAAAATAGGCATGGTGCAAACGTGACTTTTTTATCTGCAATGGGAGAAAAAATTTTAATTCTCTGCTTTCGTTGCCCGATTCACTTTATGGGAAGTAGATTTACGTAGTCCAACGCGCAGTAATTCTGGATGTGCTTCTAATAAGAAAAGGATGGTTATTTAGAATGAACTTCAGTGGAGATAATAGTCTGTTACATTGATATATAAAGCTAACCACTTAAATAGCTCAATGGCAAAACAACCAGATACATGCATGTAACTCAGGTCACTAAGAGCATAATTGCTATATCGTCAAATTGCTTAATAGCCACGTGAGTGATTTGCGCTGTATTTCATATTTAGCTGCTGCTTCATTCTTGTTCAGTAATTTTTAAGTTTCTATCATCTGTAATCAAATGAACTCGGCCCAGTGACAATTAAAGGTGTACGTTATCTGAAAGCAAGTTTTACTGAAACAGATGCTTTGTTCTCTCTGATAATCAAAAGCGTTTTTGTGTGTAGGCTATAAATAAATGCAAGCGATAACAAATTCAAATTTCCATAAAACACAATGAAATGCAAAAAAGATTGAAAGTCAGTAATGTTGTGCCTTACTTTAATGATATAAATGGAGATCGTGTAACTTAGGTAAAATGTGGCTCTAGTCCACCAAAAGTCTCATCAATGTGCTACAAACAACTGTTCTGTGCATTGGGATAGAAAGACAGGTTCAGTTAATCGAAAGTCACTCACTACCATAGTAAGATATTGAAATTAGTTTTGTGGAGGTGGGCGCCTTAGAGAAGTGAGTTTCAGTGACAACATTTGTTTATGTTCCTAGAAATATTCGTCACTTTCGGAGAAGATCGCTTTTAAGAACATCATTGTAAGTTCCTGTACGTGAAGCAATTTTAACATTGTGCACATGTCATTCTAGTGTTACGTGATAGAATCATTTTGACTTTGTGTAAATCCTTAGTTGCGACTTTTATTTTGAATAAAAAGTTTCGTAATCCTTGATTTTTTAATTATTTTCATCTGTTTAGAAAAACGTTCATAATGCGGTTATGATATTTTAAGGAATGAAATAAGCCTTATCGAAGCAATTGCAAGGATTAGCTAAAAAACAATGGCAACATATAGATAGTTCTGAGAAGACTGTATTATGGTCTGTTACTTTAAAGTAGGCGCTTCAAGGTCGTTGCGACCCTCTCTCATTTACGATCGTAATGTGTGCCACCATCACCGCACAGAGGAGATTATAGGATTAAGGGGCAAATTAGGAGATTATATCAAATTAAGGATTCGCCGTTTTTCCATAGCAGTCGTTGCCATTGTTATGAATCATGGTTTGGGAAGAGGAAATTGCCTTTAAGTGCATATTCTAAAGTAACAGACTATACCGTGGGTAAAAACGCTTACAGTCTGTCAGTATAATTGTCTGTTACGTCCACCACCTTTTGACAAACTACTGAAAATCGCCATGACCATTTCTTGTGATGTTCTACAACGCTCATGGATAAAACACGGATAATCTTCTGTACAGTAGTGGTCACGCAGTCTCATATCGGGTAATTATTGCTGGAATTTCATGACAGCACTCGCGTTAAGACATCAAAGTCCAGCACTCAGGAGGAGGCGATGACACTTATTGATGACAAAACGCATCCTCCTTTTGGATCATATGCGTTGTCATAATGCGAGCGCTGTCACTGACCTCTTGTCATAGCGAGCGCTGTCACCGATCTTCTGCTGCGATAGCATTGGAAGGTCTGAGGATTTCTCGCAATATTTTCGGATATGAATCCGTGTGACGATGATCTGTTTGCCAAAACGAAAGAACCACTGGGAGGATCCATTACAGCAGTAGAGAAAGGTTATTCGGGCTTTAATTCTTTCGCTGTAGCGCATCAACAGAAATGGACATGCCACGTCTTCTAGTGTTTTTGCAGAAGGTGGTAGACATGACAGAAAGTTGTAACTGTTTATGTCTGTGGTAATAAAATTTTTCCAGGTACAACTCTTGTATTTCGGGAGTGTTACTAGGTCGACTTATCAAAATAAAAAATAAGTAGACAAAATTATTTAGCTTCTTTTACATGTTATAATTAATAATTATGCTTAATAGTAATCTTGTTCATTGTATTGTTATATAAAAGATGATCTAACGATGCTTTAGATTTATTTTTAAGGATATAAGAATGATTTCCATTGCAAACAGACATTCATTTAATTTTGTACTGCTAGATGGCAGCCATAAACTGAAAAATATTGTGTCGACTTTCTACTGAATTTAATTTTTTCAATTAAAAACGTATTTTACGAGTTTATTAATAACACAAATAAAAGTTATTCATCTTCGAAATATTTTTGAATGGTTGATTATGCAGTTTGAAATTTATCATTTTTATGTATGGATTAGAAAATGAAATAAATGTGTGGCTATTCGAAAATCATTTAAATCTGTTGCGATTTTTTGTTTTATTGTTTGTTTGGAACTATATCGTAGATCGTAGATCATCGTTCTTTTAATAGGCACTCGATCTAACAGTCTTTACCTATCTGTATTATCCTGAAAGGGTGCATAAATAAAAATATAAATATCCAATAAATGAATTATATCTCTTCACTTGTAGTGCTTAGTGCTGATGACTCCCACTGGCGATACTTAGCATGTAACAGTGTCGTAGGTGGCATATCACATAAGAGTAAAATAACAATATAGCATATGGTAGGATGGCGTATCACATAATAGCAATTTGAAACGTAGCAGCATTTCTTTCTTGGTAGCAAAATAGCATAGGAAATCCAGAGTAATTATGAGTTAGCAGCGAAGTAGTAGCATGTAACTGAGTAAGGCGGAGCATAGCGCTTCGTCCAATCGTAGTTAACATTGACGCAAACGTGTCGTCCAATCACATTGCAGTATGAAAGTCTATACTTGCAAAAATATACAATACAGTAGATAATAATAAAATATAAAAGTGAAATATGAAAAACTTCAGGAAAATAATGACGAAAATATATACACTATTTACATTACCATAATACATTATGGTGGACATTGAGAGTGCAGAGCTTATTCCATGGTCACGTGATGTGCGAAAAGACTTGAATCGAAATATTTTCGTCTCTCAGTTAACTGTTAGGAATATTCGGTATCATTTCTAACGTATGTATTTAGTGTGTTAAAATGGACAAAGATAGCAATGTTTCTTTTCTAGCATAATTTATATCAAATTATATTTTGCTTTTAATGAATTTTTGGTAAGTGGCATCAAAAGGAATTTGTTCGCAACGTTATTCCTTCTCTGTGAAAAGATTTGAATAAGAAAGTGAATATTACACATTATTCTATGTTCTTACGCACATTATCCTAATCGTTCTTTACTCAATTTTTCAACTTCAGTTTTTATCCGAAGGAAAGTGTTTCAAATTTGAACGTCTGTCAGTAATATATTTTGATTGAACGTTTTGATGTTCAGTTTTTCGCAAGAACGCCAGAAAATGTCACATTACCTCAGTTAAATTCGTATAATTTAGTTCATCATTGTAAGCATTCCACCATCATTGAAGGAGTTTTTGTCAAACGATTGAATAAATTTTTGGCAATCGCGAAAGAATATTTTTTATATCATTTACTTGTTTTTTTACATAAAATCTTTCGGTGTGTATCATGAAGTTTTTTTAGTTTTGTTCTTTCAAAAGAACAAAATGGTAAATACCTTTAGTTAAGAATCAACTTTCACATTTTTCTTTTTGTTTACTTGCCTTCAGGTGTGATTGGAAAGCGCGTCTGTCTAGCAATCGGGAGGCCAGGAGATCGAATCTCGGCAAGGGAAGCACACATTTTATATGTTTCTTAATTGGGGGAGAGACTCTATAGCAGCTTCAATATTGTTATCAAATTTTGCAACCTAGAATATTTTATTCACTGTATATTAATCGTAGTTTAAAATCGTAAAGCATAATCATTAAGTAATAGTTAGTTAATTGGTTAATTGATTAAGGTATTCATGCGCAAGAACTATCTGTTAAAGGAATGGGGCCATCATGGACGATTTTGGAAGAAAAAAATGATCTCTACTATTTACACTGGTGTGCAAAACTTAGGCAACAGCAGGGTGTTTTGCCATAACTCCACGAGAAATCAACTGAGAGATATGAAATGCAGAAATGAAGGAGAGTATTATGTACGTAAAGGATGACGAAAGCATCGGAGCTGAAAAAGGAATACAATGCATACGGTATGGAATCAAACAAAAACAAGCTTTATTGAACGCATAGTAGCGTGACTCATGATTATTTATCCAAGAGGAGTTACAACAAACAGATGTTCCTTAATATCGGATATGCCCTACCCTCACTGCAATGGTTGCTTCGCACTGTCTCCGCATATTCAGAACCATCTGGTGTAACATTTCTTGCGGTAGGAGTACCCATTCCTCAATCAGCATCTGTTTGAGTTGTTGGGTGTTCTCCGGAAGATGTAAGCGTGCTGCAGTGCGTCTCCCCAAAGCATCCCACACATGTTCGATGAGATTTAAATCTGGGGAGTACGCTGGCCAATCCATTCGAGTGATATCTTCACTTTCCAGCAGCGCCTCAACAGCAAGAGTCCAATGTGGCCGTGCATTGTCATCCATAAAAATTTAAGTCTGGCCCAATGGCACCTTGGAACAGACGCACGCACGTGGGGAAGGAATACCTCCTCACAATAGCAATCCCCTGTTACAGACCCTCTGTCGAAAACGTGGAGCTCAGTTCGCCGGTTCAACATAATGCCTCCCCAGACAAGAACTCCAGGACCACCGTTATATTGTCTTACCTTGATATTACTGGAATAAAACCGGGTCCCGACCTCTCTCCAAATGGAAACGCGTTGAGAATCGCTTCTGGTACTGAACCGACTCTCATCCGTAAAGAGGACACAACTCCATTGATCAGTTGTCCAGTTTTTGTGCTCTTTGCACCACAGTAAACGATGGCGTCGGTGGCCAACTTTCAACGGGAGGCAGCGTTCAGGACGGCGGGCGAATAGCCTCCCTTTGTGAAGGCGTCTGGCCACAGTAAACCGCGACACTTGTCGCCCCGTTGCTGTACAGAGTTGCTGAGCAATGGCGCTTGCTGACTGCTGTCGGCCTCTTTTCGCCTGGAGGACGATATATCGGTCATCTCCTGAAGATGTCGACCTCGGGCGGCCACCACCAACCTTTCTAACAGCTGTACTTGTGGTTTAGAACGCTTTCCAAGCGCGCGAAACGACACTTTTGTTGATTCCGAACTCTGCAGCTACGCTGGTGACAGTACGCCTCTCCTCCAGCTTTCCGATCATTCTTCCACGTGGGAAGTCGTCCAGGTGATTTCTTCTAGCCATATTTCACGAAGTGACTCACTGGCACTTGCAGCGAATATGTTGAATTGCGTCTCCGTCCTTACTTTTATTCAACTGTTGAGTTGCGCGGCGACATCACGCGTTTTGTGTACGCTCACGTCGCCTCTGACGTTTCGTTCCTGATATTTGCATACGCATGACGTTTCTACTGATTTACGTGTGCATTGTACTGATCTCCAGACCTCCTTTTCTGCAATTTCATGGCTATCTGCTAAATTTTTACATTGTTGCTTAAGTTTTGCACAGCAGTGTACATTACACACGGGAAAAAACTGCAAAAGTCTTAAATCTTCGGTTAAGATATGAACCCGAATCGAAGTATCGGTATTCATCAGTTTTACGCATACGGTCACGTCATTAAAATTTCCAAGTTTTCATGGCATTTTATTTTTATTTGGGAATACGAGTATTCTACCAATGGATATTAAACAAACATAAATTTATAAAGCCTAACATAAATATTCTTATTTGCATACATTCTAATCATTTGCACTTCAATTTACCTATTTTTATAAAGAGTTTATAGGCATGCATGTATGAAAAATCGTTAAAAGTTAACTTATTTTTCTCGGGAATCAAAACTTTAGACCTTCCATTAGCTAGATTAATGTCTCGACCATTATACTTCAAGAGCGAGTGGATTGAATGCCTTTAATTCCGTAGAATTATAAGGTATTACTCCCGCCTTCTTCGCATGCCTTCGTGGTGTAGTGGTCAGCACGCGCGACGCGTAACCGAGAGGTCCGTCGTTCGATTCCCAGCGAAGGCGTTGCTCATTTTTCAATCTATCTTGCTTCAAAATTGCCTAATGGCTCTTCACTGGCCCCCGAACTAAAAAAGTGGTGGATGATGATTCTCCACCACCGAGATTTGGTGATTGGGTCCCCGAAACCGCAGTCGCCCTTTAAAAGGCGAAGTATATGAGGTATTTCTCTCGCTTCTTCGCATGCCTTCGCCGTGTAGCGGTCAGCACGCTCGACGCGTAACCGAGAGGTCCGTGGTTCGATTCCCGGCTCATTTTTCTCATCTCCTGCTTCTAAGTAACCTAATGTCTCTACAGAATAATAAGAATTTTCGCATGTAACTTAGGAAACATTTATGTTTTCATAAGGGGTTCCCCCTTTTTCCATCGTTGTAGTAAGTTGGAATGAAATATTCAGTGTTATAGAGCAGCGCCAATTCGCAAAATGAAATAGAAAGCTATTCATGTTCAGAAAAAAAGAGTGTTGTAGACACCACATAACTACCTTGTACGACTAATTAAATATTCTTTTTAAAACAACGATAAGCTGATATTAAATATTTGTTAGATGTTTGCACAGTTAACCGGTGTTAAATATTGTTAATTCATTTATTGTTAGACTAGCTACATGTATTTTAACTATTATTATATATGCAGTTAGATTTCTTGTCGAAAACTTTTTTTTTTTAATTTGACGTTTCCAAAACATGAATATTTTCGTCATTTAAAACACTTCTGTAACAGGAAGTACACACTATGGCCAACGACAGCAAAAATAAAGGCAAAAGAAAAAAAAAAACTTCTAAACTGGGTAAAGGAGATGGGTATGTATATATGTATATATGTGATATTTTAATGCGTAGAAGGAACTCGGTACTTTTAATTTCCGGCAGTCATCATGGCTGAGGGCGAAGGCATGAAGACTAAGTTAACGAAACTGAATTTGAACAATCAACTTTATTTTTACACATATCAAATCATTTCTTTGGCAGACAGGTTACTTTTCAATCATAGTTGAATGCAATAATTTTTATGTACACGGAGAGCAAAGTGGGACAATCAAGCGTAGCAGCACAGAGGTTTTGCATGACAGGAAATGTTAAGAAGAAGAGGAAGTGACGTAATTGTTCCGAAGCAGTATTTGCACTATGTAAGCGCAAATGTACACCTAAGCTGCGATTGGTTAATTTTAGGTTTTTTTCTCTTTTGGAAGAGGTGTTATGTAACGTGGGAAGATCTGGAATTTGGGAGAACAGATGAACTTAGAGGGAGAACATAAAATTTAGAACAGTCAGTTTTGAGGCTGCCAGTTGTTTATTAACGTAGCCATCGTATTTTATTATATGTTGGTATTTCCGGTTACAATAAAAATAAAATTTTAAAAAAGTGCACAATTACTTGTTTTAGCAGTCCTATATATAAAGTTTCAACGTTCTACTGCTAATCGTTTTTGAGTTCAGCGAGGTACGTACATACGTAGCGTATGTACAGACGTCGCGAAAAAATTCCTTTAGAATCCATTTTAAATCCATATTTTGCAATCCGTTTTGGAACAAAGGGTCTTTTATTTTGTACGTACGTACACGCCACAGCAACAAATAAAAAAGGGGGTTCCAAGGACTATCAAAATGTATATTTCTGTGGAAAATATGATACCTGAAACTTTCGCGATTACAGTACTTTCGTTACTTCGTACAAGGAAGTAAAAATTATTGTTAATATCGTTTGGGGGGAGGATAAGAAAATAAATAAATAAAAATTCATAAAGTTTTTTGCGGTTTAGAGCTAAACAGTTTAAAAGTTCAAGAAGATTATTTTTGTCTTGTGACATAATAAGTATCGCATGATATCGCTGTGCAATCAAAAGAACATGCCTTATCTCTCTCGTCATTCTCACGACCATAGCTGCAATGAAAATGCGCGAAAGTGAATGGCGAACTCTAGAAAACCAAGACTTGGTCATTCTGTTATGCTTTGTTAAGCTTGGAGTGCGAAAGACGTTAAAGTGCACATTACGTAGCTAATCTGCAGAATAACTGATTTGCTGAGTACAGAATCAAGAGTTTTCCGCATTTTATCTAGGTAATAATACACAGTCCAGTCACATTAATGTGACCACCACGTACTTTCCATGTCAGAGTTAAATAACCAATCACAGAAGGCAGGTGGCAGCACAGTGCAGTTGAGCGTATATAAAGGGTGTGTGAGGGCTTCGGAAAACATTTCAATCGTTGGCGTAATGCAGAAACGAAGCGATTTATCCGACTTCCAAAAGGGCATGATCATTGGCTTTCGGGCCAAGGGTGGAAGCATTTCCGAAACGGCTGAGTTTGTGAACTGTTCGCGTGCCGCCGTGGTAAAAGTGTACCGTGCATGGCAAAATGGGACTGTCCAAAATCAGCGACGTGGCAAATGTGGTGCACCACGGGCCATAGATGACAGAGGCGAACGACGGTTGCGGAGATGCGTTCGGGCAGATAGACGGGCTACCGTTGAGCAACTGACCACCAAAATGAACCAAGGGGCTACCAAAAGTGTCTCCCAAAGTACTATTCAGCGAACATTGCTGCGTCTGGGCCTCCGAAGCAGACGCCTGGTTCGTGCACCTATGCTGACTGCTGTTCATCGACGGCGAAGGCTAGAATTTGCACGCCAGTACAGCAGCTGGACGTCCACTGAGTGGCGACAGGTTGCGTTTTCGGATGAATCGCGTTTTATGCTCCATCGGACAGATGGACGTTGGCGTATAAGGCGTGAAACCTCTGAAAGGAACCACCCTGCAACCATTGCCGGAACGGTCCAAGCTGGAGGCGGGAGCATTATGGTCTGGGGAATGTTTTCCTGGCATTCTCTAGGTTCACTGATCATTGTGGAAGGCACAATGGATCAATACAAGTACGCATCTGTCCTTGCGGACCATGTTCACCCCTACATGCGCATTGTTTTTCCTCAGGATGATGGCATCTTCCAGCAGGACAATGCGAGGTGCCATACAGCTGCCAGTGTACGTGCGTGGTTCGAAGAGCACCAGGATGAGTTTACCGTCCTCCCCTGGCCAGCAAACTCACCTGACTTAAACCCAATCGAGGATCTGTGGGACCATCTCGATCGAGTTGTTCGCGCCATGGATCCTCAACCGCGTAATCTAGCGCAGCTGGCCACGGCATTAGAGTCGGCATGGCTCAACATCCCAGAGAACACCTTCAGGGACCTATGTGACTCTCTTCCTGCACGTCTCGCAGCAGTCCGCTCTGCGAAAGGTGGTTATTCTGGCTTTTGACAGATGGTCACATTAATGTGACTGGACTGTGTATATAGAACTGATCTGCAGAACAATTGATTTCCGCACTTTAGGGTAACATATAGCGTTTTTTGTCTTGTACATTTGAGGCGCTAAAAGTTTTTTTTAATCCAAAGGAACAATCTCCCCATTAATTTCGTTTTTGCATTTTACGTTGAATCACTAAAAACGGCGTATCACTTTTCAAGTTGTTGCCACAAATATTATCGTCCTGTCTTATATTTAAAGAAATTAAATAATGAAGAGTGTGCTTAAATGTATGTATGTTTCTCGCATTGCGATAAAACAACGGTACTTAGAGCCATAAAATTTTGAATAACGTGATGCTCCTCCGAATATGAGCATCTGCAAGAGCAAATTTGGAATTTGTTTTATTATCGATTTCGTATTTTGTAACACTTAAACGAATTTTTGATTAACAAACTCAACGATTTCAAAGCGAGCAATCGCAACTCTGTACGGGGGGGAAAGAAGAAGAAATTTCAATCTCCAATGCGGGAGGCTGTGTATCGGAAATTCTAAAGCTCATTTTAAAATTATTTTGCGATATTGTTGTTGAATTGAATTTTATGGTTTAAGTGCGATGAACATGATATTTAATAAATAAAGGTAATACACAAAACGTTAATAAAATGCCCCTTTGGGCGTAATGTAAAATCTGAAGGTTTTTAGATTTTTTTAGCTGAAAGGAGCGTTAGCTCAGAAGGGCGGTTAATTTTGATTCACTGTAAATGTCCGTATTAGTTTCCAAACTGTTGCCACGAAATATTATCGCCCTGTGTTATACGTGTATTTAAAGAAATTAAATAATGAAGAATCTGCATAGATGTATGTGTGTTTCTCGCAATGTTTTAAAACAATGGTACCTGGAGCCATCAAATTTTGAATAACGTAATCCAGATATGGTCATCTGGTATAAATGTCGAATATGGGCAAAAATTTGGAATTTGTTTTATTACAGATTTCGTATTTTGTAACAGTTTAATGAATTTTTAATTAACAAACTCAACGATATTAATTTCGAAGTCAAACAGTGAAAATGAGCGTTCGATGATGATCATGATAAAACCATCGAAACTAGTCCTCTGAAAATTTGCAAATATAACGCTTATTTTTGTTGTTTTGTTTGATTTCTAAATTAATATTTTTTCTGCGTTTTGTTTTACCTTAACGATTTCAAAGCGAGCATGGGAACACTGTACGAGGGGGGATTATCTTTAAAGCGCGAGACTGTGTGTCGGAAATTCTAAAGATATTCTCATTTCAGAATTATTTTGTGATATTGCTGTTGAATTTTATGGTTTAAGAGCGAAGAACATGATATTTAATAAATAAAAGTAACACAGAAAACGTTAAAAAAACGCCCCTTTGGGAGTAATGTAAAATCTGAAACCTTTCAGATTTTTTTTCTTATAACGCCTTTTTAATATCCTAAAGAAGAAGAATCCTAAGAAGCTTTTCCTGGGTAGCATCTATTATATAATAACTGTGTAAGGGAAGAAAAAATTTCAGATTTGCGTTATTGTTAAAGGTAATTAAATAGTAGTCGCGTGCTGTTACTAATATAACTGGTTGTTTTACTGTAAGTTACATAAAATAGCACATTATAGTAAATAATCAATACAGAAAGCAAAACCTGAATATTCAGATATCTTTCTGCGATTAATTTTCTCGCATTTAATGAAACAGTATTATCAGTATATTTTTTTTTTCACTTTAAAATCGATTTGATAATTTGAATTGTGTTCTGTGGGTAAAATAATCATGCTAAACATTTTTATTTTTAGACTCAAAGTGATGACTTCTTGTTATTTTTCATTTTAGTAAATATTCTCAAATTTCTTTAATCTAATTTCAGTAAGTAGTAGCATTGCAATAATAGCTTGCGAAGTTTCCTAATTTAAATCGAAAGAACTTAACTGTAACCATAAATTACCTTTAAGACTATTAGATTATTTTTTTAAAAAATGCTTTTAATACTTCTAGTTGTTTTAGTAACTAACTTGTTGTCGAAATTAAATATTTTTAACGCAAATTTTGCAGCATTTATAACTTGGGCAAAAATATTTATTGGTTGTTTATAACAATAGCACATTTTTTAAAGTGGGCATAATTCAACCTCATATTGAAGCTGTTGCATAGAAAAATGCATTTCGAGAGAATTTGGTACAGGATCAACTATCTTTAAAGAACAAAAGAATTTTGTAATTTCTCCTTAATAAGTAAATATTTGATTCTTTACTAAAGTAAATGGCCTTTGCATCTGTTGAACTTTCGATTGAAATGCGTTAGAACTTCATGACATAGAAAGAAATTTTGTGAATCGAAAGCTAGTAAGCGACCACTGGCATTCTCTTCGCAAAATTTATAGCGCCTCTTGCGGGAAATTGAAGATGGTAAATTTTGTATTCTGAAAACAGTGAAAGATTTCACAGAGTTTGTAGTAGAAATTGTGAGAAGAACGTTATCGATAAAGATACTAAACCATACAGAAAATCAATATATTCGTCTCTAAGCATATCATCATGAAACATGGATCATAATTTTAACTTTAATTTCCAATAATGTCTTTGCTCGCTTTTTTAATTTGGTTATTTTATTTCCTCTTTATGCCTTCAAAATAGGAATTGCTTATAATAAATCTGTCTAAATTGCACCATTCCAAAATTAATCCGTATCATAATATTCTTGCATAACGCAAATGACTGAGATGCTTACATAACGTAGCAGCCAATATTAATTTCAAATTTCGGAACCAAAACTAAAATTAACCAATTAAAGCGAAGCTTAACCGAAATTAAATTTTTCTGAACTGAGTTTCCGTCTTAGACACGTGGTATTTTTTCTCTCGCTTGCTGCCTTGCGAATATGTTTTCATTTATTTCTCTTTTATCAGCTGCATTGTTATAACGATGTAAAAAGGCACAAGCGGTGTTCATGTTCTTTCTGGAACAGCAAAGTACTAATAAGTAAATTTCAATAAATAAAAATTAACTGTATAGCCCCCAGACAAGAAGTGGTTAGTGACTTGTGACTACCATCCAAAGGCCCCTTGTTCAAATCCCTGAGATGGCATGGATGTAAATTATCTGTCCCTTCATAGGAGATAGCGGTGGCCCACCTATTAGGTGCTTCCATTATAAAGTGACAACCGCTTCCGGCCTTAGTAGTGGCCAATGCCTAAATGGCTAGTGCTCAAAAGCAAAATGGGATGATATCCAACAATCAGCTAAGTCCGACATTGTTAGTGAGCTGGTGGATTAGCTGGTGAATTACCTATTAATTGGGAAATATACTGATTTTAATTAAAGAACTGACCATAAGAAATATTTCTGCAGAGTTTATGTCTTACACTTATAGTCACACTTATATAAGAGATTGTCTGCCCCCCCCCAAAAAAAAACTAGTTACCCATTTATATTATCCTGCTTTTAAGTTCTTGTGATTTCTGGCTATTTCCAAAATTAAACGTTGCCTTGAAGAGATCGAGGTTCTGTAATGTAATTACTATCTAACAGAATGTGAGACAAATTCAGAAAAGCATTTGTAAAAAATGAGTTCCGCGTTTGCATCGAGAAATAAGAACGCCGATGTTCAAGGAGAATGCTTTGAAGTCAGTGATAATTAGTAATGTAAAGTTACAGGCGTATATTTTCTAAAGCTGTATTTCGTTTATTTTATTGTTGCACCGTATATATGCAAGCAATTAACTGTGAAATCGGTCACAAACTGAGTTTGAATTTAATGATAGCTTGGGCAGTATTCTTCCTATTGTTGAAAGCATTATCGATACAGCTTGTAAATAAAGTGATATAGATTTTCCAAACGAAAAAGTGAAACATTTATGTAAATTTTATTTATTTTAAATAGCATATATACTGCATATCTTCTTTTAAAAAGTTTTAAAAGTTCAACTTTTACCATATGCAAAGCCACTTCTGGATTATCTCTGCCGTTCATTTTTTAACATGGATAATCGGGAGTTCCTTTCCAATCTTAGAATTTCTAGAACATGAGCATTACCGTCAAAAGTATGAGTGCATGAAATTTAGTTACTAGAGCAAAATATCTTGTATTTATATTCCTCCTAAGATGTTGAAAATTCTGTATGCCGTGGCCTAACAACAGATTCACAAAGGGCAGAGAAAGGACACCAATGGGAAATCCTTATCCTCCCCCCCCCCCGATTTCTGATTTAAATTGCCATTTTAAGGCAAAGAAGGATGGTGAAGTAAATAAATATAGATGTTTTTATACCATATGTGTAATTATTTATTATGGTAATATTCTGTTATTAGTGGGAAACGCTTCTTTGTTAGATCTTAAGTGCATCAACAAAATTGGAGAAAAGAGATCGTTTTTCTAGAAGCGGGAAGAAAAGGCGAAAGTTCTTTAAAGTATTCCTTGACAAGTGTAGATTATATGCATAATTTAATGGGGTTCTAGAAATGTAACCTGACTAAACATAAGCCAGTTTTTTACGTTGTGCAGTATTCAAGAGCAGCTGCTCCATCTGAGGGACCACTTGCGTCTTTTGCAGATCACTCGTAAACTGTTACGGGGGGGATGAAGAAGTATAAAAGAAAAAAAGATGTCGTGTCAAAATGTACGCCCCCCTCCTCATTCGGTTGTTTCACCTGGCAGTGTTGGTTTCAGAATTATGTGCTGCGTAGTGTATATTCTTTCATTTTTATGCGTATCACGTTTAGTGGAATGACGAGCTTTTGGTGGGTTTAAAAAACGCCTGTGCAACTGTTTACTGCAGGTGTTTGGAGAGAGCTGTAGCAATAAATTTGAGCCCTGAGTTTTTGAAATATCGACTTAACGAAACATAAGGATAGCGACAGTTTTTTCAAATTGATTTCGATTAGAACATTTTATTAAACATTTCTTTTCTAGCAACTGATTCATGAGTTCCTATAGAGTGTATGTTTAGCAAGCAAAAGACGATTCCTCCACCAATCATTTGCTTGTTAAGTTTTCTGCTGTGTTATCGTGATATTACAGTTAACATTGAGCAGAAGTAGAAGGTTTGTGAGATTTTATTTAGATGATTACACTTTTTTACACACAATTTCTTATCACTTCATTCGAAATAAGGTACGTTTGTTCTTCATAGTGTGAATTAATGAGACTGTTCATGTGATTTCTGTAGTATAAGAAATGGACAACTCTTCCACAGGAAACACTCAAATCAAAATTAAACCAAAGCAGTTCTAACCTGAAACAAAAGCAGTTCAACGGAGCCAATAAAACTCGAAATTTGGATACAAAGTACATAAGATATAAAATATATAATTGTTGAAAATTTTTGGTCTTTTGCAAGGAGCAGTTGAAGAAATTTCAACAGAGATATGTTTCTGAATTATATCTGTATGATTGTAAATATTTGAAACATTTCAAAGTAAAATTAAAAATTAAATGCCTATTAAAATTATTTAATTAAAATAGTTTAAGTGCTTTAAAAGTGCAATAAAGTAAAAATATTTTTAATGTTTTAATTTAATTAAGCATCTTGATGTAATTTGCTCCGACATGACCTTAAACTAAGTATTTAAAAGCTAAACATTGACTGAAAGTGTACTTGAAATACTGTATTTTGCTTTCAGTTTCAGTTTACACTCTGTATTTTGCTTTCAGTTTAACGTGTTTCTTTTGGTGAACAAAATTCTTTTCAATTTTTTCCCCCATTTTTCGAAGTGCTATTTTATTATTTTATTCGAATCCCCTTTGGTTGACGAAGTCCAATAGATTTTTAACAGAAGTAATTGCTTTCTTGGGATTAATGCAATTTTCAGTATCTTCTTCGCTTGTGTTTTCAATATCGCTGTCAGCCCCTTCTATTCTTGTGACATCTGAAACGGTATCCTCAATCTTCAAGCATTGTAAGTGCGGCTCTAACATTGTTCAAGAATTTTTTACTCTCAGTTTTTTGGAATACAATTTCATTTATTACCTCGACTTTTTAACAACTGGATAAATCTCCGATTTCTGTATTGGGAAAAATCTTTCTAAATCTTTCTACATGCTCGGGCTTTGCGTGTGTTTATTTTTTATACACTCTTACGCAGTGGGTTGGTTGTGCAAGCTGGATAATCCGTACTCGAGTAATCAATCGATAATACATTGTATATGTAATGTTTTAAAAGTTGATGTCGTGAAGCATGGAGTGGCATTATGGCCGATTAAATGCATTTTATTAATGGACAAAACAATTCGCATAGACGTATTGTAAGGTTTATCCTAATTTTATAACAGTTATTTTAAGTTTATGCATCTTTCCTATCCCTTCTAGCTTCAGCTTACAATTTCCTACCAGAATATGCTTTTAGAAACGCGGCTAATGCAAATGTGTAAGAGCAGTATTTAAGTCGTTGTATCGCTGACTTCGTTAAGAGAGCCCGAGTTCCTGACTAGCGCGCGTTTGCTTTTGGCTATGTCTCTCGCTACGCTCGGCCGTACTTTAGGCCCTTGATTAGCTTCGCCGACTTAATTGAGATTTAGGGGCCAGCTACTTAGAATCTTGATAGCTTCGGCTATATCTTTCAGTTAGCTTTAGTTAAGCTTAGTTAAGTTTAATTTCATATTGAGTTCAAGCCTAAGTGGAGGCTTAGGCTAAACATTGCCTAAGCCTCCACTTAGACTTGAACTCGGTGCTGTATGCTCCGAGTTAGGAGCTGATTGTGTCATATTTACTTTAAGAAATAAAGGGTAGTTAACCCTTCTTGAGTCATTTCGTTTCTGTTCACACACTTAAGCGATTATTCGTTTACCAGTGTTAGGGGTTTCAAAGATTGAACTGTGAAATAAGAAGGTGAAACCCCACAGTATATAGTTCTAAAGGCGCAATCTACACGTCTCTTCTTTATCTTATTTGTGCATCTTCATGACGAAACAATAGATGAAAGAGAGGTAAGCATGTTGGCAGGACGGCAAGGATTGTGACGCGTCTTAGATGAAAGTTTGAAAGGTAAAGATTTAGAGTAGCTTTATCCCTGTTTATTAAGTATTGGTCCTCAAATTTAAAATTATTATTGATTGAAGCTTTATGTTAAGTGCCGTTAAGCAAGAACCATATAACATGGATTAATTTTGAAATGGCGCACTTTAGAGCAGTTTATTATAAGCTGTTACTTCTTTTGGGGTAAAAAAGTGGATAACCAAATTAATATAGAGAGTTAAAGGACTATCTCAAATTAAAGGTAGGATTTTTATTTACGTATTTTTTTTTTTTATCTTGAATGGCTACGGCTTGTCAAATTATTTCCGACTTAGCATCACTCCATGTTACATTGGATGAATCGGAATTTTAAATTTTACAACACTGAATTCTAGAAATCATGCATATATTTTGGCCTTCGAAAAAATTGTTCAAATTGATGTGTAATTATTCTGTTTGGCTCGTAAACTTATTGTCGTGGTAGATTTTAGTAGAATAGTATTTAGAATGTAGAATTTTCACAACAAATAAACTATTCTGTTTTCTAGTAATTTTTGTCTAGCGTGAAAACAACGCAATGATAACGCGAAAGACACATACCAAGAAACAGTTTTACATTTAAGAAACATTGTTTGTGAAAACAATGCGATTTAACATTTTCATTTAATGTCGTGCCAGTATGTTACCATTATGGAAACCTCCAACAGACACGCTTCTGAACGGCTTTGGTCTTTTGGAAAAGTGGTCGCCATAATAAGATTCTGTTCAATAGGTCTATAGTAAGTACTGTGCTCTATTTGTATTGTGAACTTCTCGAAGACGACTACCCATGAGTCCAGATGATTTGGTTATCGGTGAAGATGGTTATCTTATATATGTTACATTCAGTACTTATGTTTGTTTATGTTGTCAGAAGTACTGGTTTCTTTTAGAGATATCTCCACGGTGGACCGCTTATTAAGACGATCATCTTGAGGTTTCTTGATATTACTATAAAAGCTCCTACTGATTATTCTCTTTTTTACTGAGAGTTAACCTTGGTTGTGTTGGTATTGTTTGCGTGCATACGCGTTCGTAATGAATTGAATTCACACAGAACCCATGATAGGTTGGTATAATTAATTTTCTTCCAAACGAAACATTTTACATTTCTGGAACTTTCCACAAAAGTACTCGTACTCCTGTTCTCAGAATAAAAGAGCATAATCAATAGTTATCATTACAAAATACTCAGAACTTTAAGCACAATGCAATGTAGAGCCCATCTAAAAAGCGCAAATCGCTCAATACTCTGAAATTAATCAACCGGGTGGGGAGAAACTGAGAATTGATACGCTCTCCGGTTTTATATAGTTTTTCCCTGAGAAATCTCTGGTACCTCGAAATTATTGTAAGGCATATACGGTTAAAATTATATATAACGCCCGTACGGTTACAGTTACATATTGGGATCAATTGCAGCTATTCAATTACAGTACCAATTATAGTTATATAGGGAGTGGACCAAAATGTCGCCAAATAATCGCCTAGTTTGGCGACTTTTGGCGGTTTCTCGCAAAATTTCGCGACGAAAATTAGTCGCCATAACCATCGTCAACTTGGCGATAACTCGCTAAATTAGCGAGATAGCCATCTGTCCCAATGCGCCTGCAATCTTATTTTTCTGGCAAAACTTCGCTTTCTTAACCCATTTTAGTTGCATGATACAAGAGATAATAATCATAATTTTACTTTTAATTTCACTAAAATTATTTACACATATACAAAATTCGTAGCAATATGTTGAGAATTATATTTCATTGAGTCAGAACCCCCCCCCCTTTTTTCCCGTTTTCATTATTAACGAATTCATCTTTATTGTAACATCCAAGCACAGACAGAACAAAAATAGACCACAAGAATTAAATGGAATTCTTCGCAGCAAGCCAGTATCGTTCGTGAGAATGTGTATGAGAAATGCATGCGTATTGTTTTTGCCAGTTCAGTTTCCCAAGGATGAAATGAGGTGTATGTACGGAGCTTAGTCGGGTCTTTTGTGAATAATGTTAACCCTCCGGTTTGAGGTATCATTTACGTGCAGGAACTTTCATGCGTATAGCATTAACCGATATAGCGAAAATTAAATTATCGGGTTTAAACGAGTTTTCCTCCACCACAAAAATATCGCCTGCGCAAACAGTTCGCGTTGTCGTGTTTAATCATATTTTGTCAAATCATTTTTGGCATTTGAAAGAAAGACACTTGTTTTTGAGCACAGTGATGTGAAATTTGTAGAAAATATCGTCATGATTAAGTAAAAGGTGGCTGAAATGGAGCTATCACGCTACCAGATTAGAACCATCATTTGCTTCCAGTTCTGTTGTAAAAATCAGCAACAGAATATCGCCAACAGCTTTAGGTACTAAATCATAGTACTAATCATATCGTATTAGGTACTAATCAAAGGTATCAGGTACTGATCATATGACACTGTTAAGGTTTGGTACCGAAAGTTCAAAAACAAGGATTATAACATTCAAGAAGCAGAGCGCTCTGGCTGGCCTGCAGATGTTGATGAGGCCCGCCTGCGAAAATCTGTAGAAGAAGATCAGTATACATCCACTCGAGAGCTTGCTAAGGAGTTAGACGTTAGTGCTCTGCCCATTAGTCGCGCTGTGCATCGCATAAACTTTACAAATTCAGTCGCTTTGTGCTGCATGAGCTGACTCGAGCAGATAAGATATATATAGACGTGTTCAGGCCTGCACTAATCTGCTCGAATATCAACGCAAGGACAAAATTCTGGACCGGATCATCACTTGTGATGGAAGGTGGATTTATTTGAACAACAGAGGCGGAAAAGGGGTTTGATCTGCATCCGGTGTGGCCGTCGGCACGTGGCAAAGCGCAGTTTGACTAACAAAAAGATCATGCTTTGTGTCTTGTGAGATTGCCGTGGTATTATCCACAAAGAGTATCTCGAAAAAGGTAAAACCATCGATACTTACGGTGTACAGCGAGATGCTACGTGTGGACGCTGCTACGTGTGGATCCAGAACTGAAACGCCGGAACGAGAAGGTAATGTTCCATCAAGATAATGCAAGACCACATGCGTCTGCATTCACCGCCTGGGTTCTGTACGGACTGGAATGGGATCTTTTGCCACACCCACCATATAGCCCCGACATCGTTTCTTCGGACTTCTACCTTTTTTCACATCTGCAGCTACATCTTGCTGGTGCTGTTTTCCATTCTGCACAGGACGTTCGAAATGAGGCTGATCTGTTTTTGGATTCGTGTCCACCAAGTTTCTGGGCCCGAAGGCTTTGAAAAACTGCAAAAATGTTGGCAGAAGATCTTAGATTTGGGTGGTGATTACTACCCGCACTAAAGGTACTGCTTTCGTGTTTTTTCCCCTACCTTTATTTAGAACGTTTTTTTTGGCTGAAAACTCCGTTACAACCAGATATTAAAATCTTGCATAAAACTAGCTTAAGTTTGGGGAGAGGAGGGAGTTACTGTCTTCTTGAAAATGCGCAGCTCTTTGAATATTTAAAATGACGTGATAGAAACGCTTTAATTGTACCTCTGAAACAGTTCTAGAAAAAACGTGTCTAACTCCCGTCTTTTAGAGCCGTTTGTGTGGCCTCGGTCATGTAACTGAAAAATGAAATCATGAGCGAATACCACGTTGAATTTAAACTGAAATCTAGTAAATAAAACTAGAAACTGGATGAACGAAACGAATTTAATTGAACTATCTTCATATACGTCTTTTCAATGCTTAACGAATAAATAAAGTTTCAAAGAATAACAGCTTTTAAGTTGAAATTGAGTTACTATCGTATTATCAGCAGTAATTTAACTCAGGAACTCTGTCTGGGCAAAGTAATGGGATCTGTAAAAAACAAACGGCATTGACTGCCATTTTATTTGAGAGCTTTAAGAATAAATTTTGCGAAAACACCAGCTGTGTTTCAATATATTTCCTAATCCATCATCGTTTGTCATCAAACCTAGTAGCGAGCTTGCAAATACTGCACTGTGATAAAGCAACATGAAGAATTTTTATAAATTGTACTACTTATCTAAAGAAAAACTCCGAAAACTTCAAAAGTATTTATTTCTTGTTCGTGACGCCTGTTCCCGGAAGTATGTGTATTTATTTGTGAACAACTATTTTTTTCGTGTACAAAAAAATAAAATAAGACGAAGCATTCAAGCGGGGTTGTATTTGATGTGAATATTCGATATCATGTTTGTCAGATTAGACTGAAAGGTACTTAAACGGACTGAATGTTTGTATAAAAAATACTTTTTCTAAATTTAAAAATACTAATATAAATTTGTGGTTCGTGAATAAATTTTTTATGTTTGTAGTGTGATACTATAGTTATGAGCAGTAATTTAAGAGGGGCATGCATTTGATCCGTTTCTGATATTATAGATCGATATTTTTACAAACAAATATATATATATAAATAGAAGATGTTTTGTGTATGTAATAAAGTATGTGTGCCCGAGACTCAGGTCTATAGCGAAGCGTTATAAAATTCCTGATAGTTCATTACTGTAGTCATTTACTTGAAAATAGGCACTTCACGGTCATTTTCTTCCGCCTGGCGTGCTTCATAACCAGGATAACGACAGCTTCAGCTTGATGGTCAGATTTCCTAATTGTTGTTTTTTCTACTTGATTTCCGTTTAGCGTGTTTCGCGTTATGAAAAGCGCGCTAATGAAGACTAATGCGAATGAAGACTGATGCCTGAGATGAGGTGAAGAAAAATAAGTGTTGCATGTTGCTGAAGAGAGGCGCTACGATCAGAAATGAGGGAGGGAGAAAAGACATACATTTGCATCATATTTACAGTTACAAGTACATTGTATTATAAAGTAACAGACTGTATTGCTGTCATTGTGTATTTGTTAAATTCCCAGTCTGGTCTAGATAATTACTAATCAGGTGTGGAAGTTCCTTGTATGTTCGGCAGTTTGGGGACTGGAGCATTGACAGTAACCAGAAATCATTGACATGCTTACCTGTTTAGCTTGTAAGTGTGTTTGGCTGGGATAAAAAAAAAACGTTTAGTATATATCATAAGCGTGTGAAGGCTATATTGCATGAAAAAAAAATATGTAAAAATTGTGTGCATTATGCATGCAAAAATACAGTTAATTGCTGCTTATTTTTAATGTAAAAAAGTAGAGGAAAATTAACAAAATAAATTAAGAAATGTGAAATTAAGAAAGAATGTTAAAATTAAGAAATGTGAAAAAATTGTTCGAAAGAATTAAGTACTTGTTGAGAATAGAGTTTCTGCTTAAAAATAAAGGCGTCAGAAGGACGCTGAGGGAATACCGTCTAGAAGACGGTCTAGACTAAGAAATGTCAGAATCGGTATCTGAACTGGGACAAATCAGTGCGGCTGTTAAGAAACAAAAAGCCATTTTCATCATTGAGTGACAAAAAATGGAAAACTAATAAACATGAAAAATTTTATATAATGCTGTAGTAGTTCTTTAAAAAGATAGAACGGTCTTAAGATTATCCGGATAGTAGGTGGACTACTGTTGTTTCTTTCCCGGCGTCTTTTTTCCTGCAAAGCTTTCGGATATCTAGAAACATGTTATTTATACTAACAACTTTCATAACAGATGTGTATTAAACTGGATGACGTTGGGAACTTGTTCTTGTCACGAGTAAAAAAAAGCTGTTCACACTGGTACGTTCTACCGAACATGGAAGTCTTATGCACATCTGCAGTTTTCTGGAAACCGCGCAGCAAGTATTGGTAAAATTCGGAGATACTCACTTCATTGAATTTTGGATTTGGAGGAGAATGGCACTGAATTTCTGTCGATTCCTTTCGTTTTAACTCTGCTGGCACTTTCTCAGCTTACGTTGACGAATATTTTTGTTAAGAGTTCTTTTTAGCACCCAAGGTTGTGTATGCGCTTCGAAACTCAACGGAATTCCAGTTTCTATTACTATATTATAATTATATATATTTCGTTATTTTGTTGAGATAGACGAAGGGTCCCAGAACAATGTATCAAAATATGCGATATGTTTCGTCCAGAAAGGTATTGGCTGGGGCTTCTTATATAAGCATACGGAAAACTCCCGAAAGGTTTTGATTTTGACCAGTTATTAATCGTCATATAGTTTATTTTTAACTTTGCGAAACTGAGATATGTGGAAACTTTGAGATATGTGGTAATAATTTACAACGCGTTCAAATGTGCGAATGGAAGTTCCTCTACAAATATTTTTACAGAAACTGATAAAGCTCTGTAGAAATTCCAGTGGAACTTTGCAGACGATAAGACAATCCTCTATAAAAGTTACTTCTTGTATAAAATTCCATAGAAGTGTTAGTACAGAGACTGTTCGCACACTTTTTTGACGATGTATATTGTATTCACAAAACTAAATTACATAAAATTCTTGTGTTTTAAATGTTCTAATTGACATTCCTTATTCTGAACTATCTTTCGACACCGCAATTTCCAGGATAATAATGCCTTTTGAAGTGTCAGAAGGGGTATTCTATCCCATTCCTCCCGAACAGCTTTCCAGAGTCCTGTTAGGGTTTTGGGACAACGTTTGAATAATGCAGTTTTTAAAAGTCCTAAAGCACAAAAATCCATAGGTGACACATTGAGAGATTTAGTAGGGATATTAGTAAAGGGTATGGCCTTGATACCAGTTTTTTGTTCCGTTTCTATTAGGAAATTTACAGTGGATTTTGATGTGTGACTGCTAGCTTTGTCCTGATGGAGTCTTACAGACTAATGGCTCTGTGGGTAAAGCGATGGTATTTCATTCAGAAAAATTGGCGATAAAATATGTTCCTGATCGTATTTGGAGTTAATCTTGACATTTTTTTGCACTCTCTTTATTTTTAACTTGCCATTATAAGAAAAACCAGCAACAATCATGAATCCCTTAGAAAAACTTTCTTTCGATTCTTTGAACCATGTACTTAAATTTTTTTCTCCCCTTTTATGATAATAAATGGCTCTTTTTTTTTTGTTGTTGCTGTTGCAATCATTTAAATACCCCCATGCTTCATCTATTGTGACAATTGTTTTCCATTTTTCTTTGGATAAGTGTTTCTCATAAAGAATCTGCAGCGTGTCCTGCGTCGAGCGATATGCTTTGGAAGAAGACGATGCACATTGCGTTTTTTCGCTTTCTTAAGATTTAAATCAACGTTTATCATTTTGTTTACGGTGGACACCGAGCATTTTAATGATTTTGCAACTGTCCTTTGACTAGGACAGGGATGGGCAAACTACGGCCCGCGGGCCAAATCCGGCCCCTTGGAAGACTGTATCCGGCCCGCGGATAGAATCTTAATTTGCCGGTCCGAGGCAAATTAAAAGAAATATATATTTAAATATTATATCTCCATCTCCTTTTCTACTTTGTTTAAATATTACTTTTTTGCTTCCTTTTGTTCAAATTATTGATGATCTTTTTACTGTCTCTATTTTTGTTTTACAAAACATAAATCGATGGAAATAGCAAGCACAAACACCTTTCAATCGGTAAAGTGTTAAACGCGGAAGTACTTTGGTAGTTATGCTGTAGATTGGCTTAAGAATCGTTATCTGTTTTTCGGGGAGAAGTATGCGAATCCAATATAAGTGAATCAGACCTCACATTTGGCAGACTGCGCATTTTAAGCTCCAGCCAGCGGTCTTTTCTTTTGTCGCGAATTCTAGTATTATTGATTGCGTATGGAAAGATTGCGGACATATAGCATCATTGTGAATAGTGGTTTTGAAATTGTTAAAAGTATAGCGTAGCTAGTGCTTGTTTGGGTTATTCGTAAAATATTTCAACCCCAAAATGTCTACTAAAAAACGTAAAGTTGATTCAGAATGCCATGCTTTTAATGATGAATGGACCTAGAAATATTTTTTACAGTTGTAAAAGATAAACCAGTGTGTCTCATCTGCAATGAAGCTGTAGCAGTCTTCAAAGAATATAACATCATTATCGAAAGTGAGTTTCCCGAATTTAATATCTCACGCCCAGAAAATCAGTGCTATGTTTGCTTCATCTTATATATGTGAACAAGTGTTTTCAACAATGAACCTTAGAAAGAATTATTTAAGAAGTAGAGTGACAGATGAGCAGTTAGCCTCGTTCCTTAGAATCAGTACATCTCACTTCGAACCTCAATATAAGAAACTTTTAAAAATGAAAGCGCAATTTCATTTTTCTCATTAACATATTTAAATTGTAATACTTGTATATTTTTTTAAAATTTTAAAAAAATTTTCCTTGGCCCGCCGAACGTTTTTTTTTTTTTTTCGATTTTTGGCCCGCGAACCAAAACGTTTGCCCATCCCTGGACTAGGAGGATTTTCTTTTAACATTAAACAACGTACCTTTGCAATAGTCGAAGATGGCCGTTTTTTCCTTGGATACTTGTTTGGAATTTTTGTCCCACTTGAGGTTCCAATTTGACGTTTTTTTTCCTTTCTTGTTGATGATATTACCTATCGACGCTTTAGAGATCACACAACCATGACTCTCACATCGTTTTTGGATAACGGAATATGCATATTTCTCTTCGGAAAGAGCGTAAATGTAGCCTTCGAACCACTGCATTGTTAAATTCGCCATTTTGAATGAAAACAAAACTTTCAAGCCACAAACAATAATTTTGACTTTTAAAAACATACTACAATTGCAATTACTTCTTTTGCAGCAAACTTTTTTTTATTACCGCTTACCAAAATTGTCTAAAAAATGTGCTAACAGCCTCTGTAATGTTTAGCAGAACAGAATTTTATAGAAATATTGCTTGCAAAATTATATAGAAATTTTATAAAGCCTATAGAATGAAATTCAATAGAAATCTGAGTTTAATTAAATCCAAGTTTTAGTTTCTACTGCACTATATAGGATATAGAAGAGAAAACCTTTTGCTAATAAGTGTTGAATCATTTTTGAGCTAGAATTTTAGCCTTATCACCCTTTAGCTTAATGCTTTTTAGCTCGTAAATTTTTGTAACATTTTGTGCAACATTGCTTATACAATATTGCTAATATAATACAAAAATTAAATTAGCATTATACACTCACGTTTGTGAAAATTGCAACACCATGAAGGACTTACGCGAGTGAGCTGAAATTTTCAGGAAATGCAAAGTAGCGCATGATATGCAAATGATTAGAATTGCAAATCCGTAGCGCATGCGTATGCTGAGCAGCGCCCTCTGAACGGCTGATGGATCCGAATAAATAGACGGCTGTAGCGAGGCGTGTATGGTTATCGGTGGTTATCTGCTAGTGGTAAACGTTAACTCAATCTGTACTTATGCCTCGTCGACGAAAGAGAGCGAGATTTGAACAACTTACAGAGTTTGAACGAGGGAGAATCATCGGCCTTCGTGAAGCTGGATTGTCGTATCGTGCAGTAGCCTCTCGTGTGCAGCGTAACAGCAGCACAGTGATGCGCGTTTGGAAGCAGTGGACGGACGAGTGTCGGACAACTCGGAAATCCGGGAGTGGACCCCGAAATGTGACGTCAGCTCGCGATGATAGACACCTGGTCCGCATGGCGCGGACGGACCGTACAGCTTCCTCTAGACAATTGGCAGCACTGTGGTCAATAGCTACAGGTGTTTCATTGTGTGCTTCATCAATTCGTAGACGTCTGCTGCAGTGTGGACTGCGCGCACGGACTCCTTTATACAGGATCCCCCTAACGCACGACCATCGCCGCCTGCGGCTACAATGGGCCAATCAGCATAGAGACTGGCGTGCTGATTGGCAGCATGTCGTGTTTTCTGACGAATCCCGCTTTAATTTGTGGTACCATGATGGCCGCATTCGTGTCAGACGCTATGCCGGTGAACGCCACCTTCCGGAGTGCATTATCGAACGCCACAGTGGACGAACACCCGGAGTTATGGTCTGGGGCGCCATAGCATATCATAGACGATCTCAATTGCTACGAATTGTGGGCAATCTGAACAGCAACCGGTATATCCGTGAAGTTCTACAGCCCGAAGCTGTTCCCTTCCTTCAAAGCTTGCCAGGCGCTGTATTTCAACAGGACAATGCCCGCCCTCATACTGCTCGGATTGTTAAATCCTTCTTTGCAGCGCAGCAGGTACAGCTTCTTCCTTGGCCTGCGTGTTCCCCGGATATGTCGCCAATTGAACATGTGTGGGATGTCATTGGTCGGCGTCTTGCTCGTGATCCTCGTCCTGTTGCGTCTGCAGACGAACTTTGGGTACGCGTACAAACGATATGGAATGCTCTTCCTCAGTCAGACATTCAAACTTTGTTTGACTCCATGCCACGTCGTGTAGCAGCACTTATTGCGGCGCGTGGTGGCCACACAAAATACTGATTCTGATCTCTTGTTCTTGTTTGTTTGCTTTGAACATTTAATCATTTATTTGTACCACTACCACTCAACTGTGTATTAAATTGCATTCAATTATGACGATTCCTTCTTGGTGTTGCAATTTTCACAAACGTGAGTGTATAAGCAACTTAAATTGTGAAAATATAAAACCAGTTTAAAACAAAACTAATTAACAGATTATGTTGTTAATTATAAAGTTTAATTAATTTGTGCGTTTCATTATTGTGTGCGTACCCCTGATAAGCGAAATAATCTCTTAATTTTAAGTGAACTTTAATATTATTTTAAATATATTTATTTTTATTGAAATATTTTATTTATGAAATCAAAGCAGTATTGAATTTTTTTATTATGAAGAAAAGATATGTTTTTTCCGAAAGGTTTTATCCCCCTTCATGTCAGAGATAATTTCAAAATATGAGTTAATTCTGTTCAAAAATAAAAAATATAGTTTATTGTTTATAGTCCCATAGGAAAATTTCATTAATTTTATAATGCTTTGAAGTACTCAAAAGCGTTTATTCGATCTTTTATAGAAAATTGAAGAAATGAAATCGTGTTTAGGAATTCTTTAGAATTTTATCCGAGTTTTCTCTAAACTGTATCTAGAATTCGATTAATTTATTATATACACATTATATGAGATTTTATATTTTGAGAGAATGTACCAATTTTTATAGCATTTCTGCTCAGATCTCTGTAGAATTTTTACACATATCTGTATAGAATCTCAGTACATAGCTGTAAGTTTTATAGAATTCCGTGGAATATTTCTGCCCTAAATTACAGAAAAGTGGGCCATAATTATCTTTCATGCAATAGAATTAAATTATTAAAATCATTACTAAGCGAACCAGAATAAAAAGATTTTCCGGCTTCATTTCACCATCTCTGATAAAGATCGTTACTCTTTTTGTAGGAAACCATTCACTGTGTCAAGGTCGTTCATGTAAGGACGCCTTGTATGCAATTCTTCACCTTCCCTTGGGAAACGCCTACAAAACTGAGGGTCTTCTTGCATGTAATGTTACCATTTACTTTATCCAGTACGGTGTGCTTCACTGCGTACAATGTATTTCAGTCTACCACGCGCTTTTAATAATTTTCAAAATGGTGCTTTTATCTTCTTCTTTATCATGGAATGTATTTTCACCTTATCTACGCTGTTCCTTCTTTTGCTTACCAGTTTATTTGCTTTAAAATCATTTTGTCTCGGTTTTTGTCTGGGAAAAAAAGCAGAAGATGATATTCACATTTGACGTCAGTTTTTTCGCAAACACCTTACAAAAGCGACGCGATAATCAGTCCGTCATACCCTTTCTCAAGGCCATTCCTGTTTAATTCCTTTCTTAGCCTAAGTGCATTTATATGCATCTGGACCATTGCTCTGGCCTGGGTCTGAACCTGAAGAAGAAGACATAAGGCGACAGCGAAGTAAATAAATTACAATTTTTTTTTTAAAATTAATAATATTTTTTAAAGATCCCGAGGGAACTGCAGTGTAATTTCATTCGACTATTCCTTATTGTAATTCTCTGCGTTAATATTTTGCCATGTGATTGTATTAGAGACTTCCAAAAATTTTTGAACGAAAAACTTCACATAAAAGTATAAGCTTTTTAATTTTTTACTTATGGTGGAAATTTACCGTATTAACCAGATATAAGACACATAAACATTTTCGAAGATGCATTTGAAGGTGATTCGCAGAGGGCTTATATATAGAGAAATCCATATTCAAGTTTCATGTATTGGAAGTGTGTTATTAAGGATAATTAGATGGTCCTATACTAAACTTTGAGGTAAAATAAAAGAGTTTTATATATATATATATATATATATATATATGTGTGTGTGTGTGTGTGTAGACTCATTAGGTTATTTTGAAACAGGAGGCGTGGAAAATGAGCAATGCCCTCGCCGGGACTCGAACCTGGACCTCTCGAATACGCGCCGAGTATGCTAACCGAAGGCATGCATGAAACCACGTAGGCATGCTTGAAGGAGGGAAAAAGTACCTTATATACTCCTCCTTTTAACGGGCGACTGGGGATTAGGAGAACCCAATTGCCAATTCCTGATGGTGAAAAATTATTCACCATCTTTAGTTCTGGCGGAGAACGAACAGTGCTCTCGCCGGGACTCGAGCATCTGGACTTCTCGAATATGCAACATGTGTGCTAACCGTTACACTACGAAGGCATACTTGAAAGAGGGAGAAAATACCTTCTGTATATAGTTCTAAATTTTTTACTTTCTTTATATATATGTGTGGGTAAAGTTAAGGGAAAACGATAAAAATAAATGGTTTTGAAACCGTAGCCGTTCCCCTATGCTTTTAGAATGGCATTTGTGTTTGTGGGGCAATATAATCAGTCCAAGTGAATTTCTTGAAGGTGGGGAATTTAAATGCTTGTAAATTACACTAAATACAGATTCAGATGGTTTGAAAATGATGTTTTTCTACATTTAATAAAAAGTTTTGCCCGTTATATTTCTTTTATTATTACTTTGGCATTTTGCACATAAATAGCTGAGTTTTTTTACTATTATTAAAATTTGAAGTAAAACTATCGGTAATTTGTTATAGTTATTTGTCAGTATTTGTTCTTCTGTCTTAATTTGTTAGAAGTCTAAATTCCGTATTAGTGACCATGCCTCTCATTCATCTTCGTTTAACGAAATTGAAGAATTCAGAAACTTTGAAGATTGCAAAAAATAGCTAAAACTTATTTCATTTGTCGTTTTCTTTCACTAATTTATTGCTTTCCGAGAAAATGTACAATTCATAGACTTCCATTCATCAGGTTCTGAAGAGCACTTTTCATTACTCTGACGATCGACATCTATATTTCTTATGTGACAGAAACTTATACAGATTTTATTTTCTCTACCAAATGAGTATCAAAAATGTACAATGAATTTGGCACAGCCTATGAGGATTTTGAAGTATTCGTTTCGTTATAATTCTGAAATTCGTGATAATTCTTCAGAATTCATTATGGTTCTGAAAAGGCTTTTTTATAAAGCCAGTGGCATTCTAACATTAAGTTATTCAAGGATATTTGTTTAATTAGCTTATTGTAAGAAATACAAAAGAGGCACTTTCATGAAAGATTTTTTTGATGAAAACTACTTTTTATGTTACGTTGTATGGCTAAAATTTAATCCACCTTTGTAATTATCCTTTAAACTTCTTCTTTGTAATAGCCCCTCCTGCGGCAGGAATCGACTCTTTGACAAAATTACCAGCGTTCAGTAGCTTTAAAACCATTCGACCATTAGTAGATTTCATCCAAACCGCTGCGAAGATTGCTGAGGGGGGGAAGAAGAAGAAGATTTAACCTCTCAAGTAAAGCATCCACATTTATGGAATAGGACTGTTTCAAATCTATTGATGCAAAAGCTCTGGTCGAGTGAATAAACAGCTAAATGCTGCTGGTTCTCCTAAATGTGCTTCTTAATGAATGAGATGGCTAGATGAACTATTTCCAATGAATAACATGGATGTGAACTATTTTTCAGAAAACCGCCCGTGAAAGCATAGTTCCTGAGGCAGATATTCCCAGCATGCTTTGCCGTAGCTAGTTACCAACCAACCAGCGAAAATTCTATTAAGAGTGTGGTAGAAGGAGGAGAGAAATAAGCGGAACTGTAGATTTCCTTCTCATAGTCAATATGTGTTCTCAGTCGAATCTGGAATAGGATTAGGTGTAACGAAATAGCAAAGAGGTATAGGTTATTTCAAAATAATAATCATATTTATCTTCTAACGCACATTGTCATTTTACTTGGCTGGATCAAACATACACATGCAAATTGGATAAAAACTCTTTTTAAACTTAAATGTGCACACAATACGCGTTCTCATCATGCGATCTGCTGTTTTAAATGTAAGGAAATAGTTTTGCAGCGTCAGGTAGAATTACACTGTAACCATTTTTGGTGCTCAAGGTCTCTCTGACCAACGACGGACATACTCCTCATTGTGAAACTGACCAAACGATAGCGCTCTGGCATGCAGTTATTTGAAAATTATGAAATGCGTGGCAATACCAGCTAGATCATTTGATTCTGTTTAAGACGAAAATGGCTGCGTTTTGAACTCTGTTTATTGTTAACTCATATTTACGTTAACTCATAAACGTACTGCAGCTGTAAATTAGTAGTTAGTAATCATAAATAATACTGTAAATTTATTTTTCTGAGTACGTTTGAATTATTTTCTCCATCCTGGGTTTCTAAACCTGACATACCGCTGAAATAGGATGACACCTGAAAATCACATTTATCCCATCTATAATTATTCACATCTTTATCCGCCTTTAGAGAGTAAGGATAAACAACACCTCCACCATTTAAAGCATGTGAAATGGGAATTTCAATTAGTGGCTACACATCAGCGCCTTTGTCATTTCTGCGGTTCGTTTTAGTGCTTAAGACGAAAAATTATTAAATTTAACGTTTACATATAGTTCCTGCACTCACCTAAAAAAAATTGCGCGCTTTATTTTCTTTGAATGCCAATTTTAAAATTTGTACCGGCGGTGAACATTTCTGTAAACAAAAGTTGATATGCGTATTTACAGTGCCGTAAAATTGTAAAATAATCATATCCTCGTGTTCTCTCACAATTAGCAACACTAGAATACAACCTTGTTGTACCTTTAGTAGTACCCCGTGGTCCCATTTTCGGTTTTTTTTTGGTCGACTTTCAGAGTCGTTGACCGGCATACGTTTCGTGCGGTTTTTTCCCCCTTCATAGCTCGTTTGTCGATGGCTGTCTTGGATGGAGCTGGGAGTTGTGCCTCTCTTCTTCCATTCACAGATTCAGCAGGGAGTGGTCACGAGAAAGGTGGTGTAAGAATAACAAGGGGGTAAACATGTGAGTCATTAGTTTGTAGTGTTGTGACCTTTTTCTATACTTGTTCTAGCGATGAAGTATGCGCATATATACATATATATATTATTGAGTATGTATGCGCATTGACCTTTTTCTATACTTGTTCTAGCGATGAAGTATGCGCATATATACATATATATATTATTGAGTAAATATGCGCATGCGCATACATACTCAATAATATATATATGTATATATGCGCATACTTCATCGCTAGAACAAGTATAGAAAAAGGTCGCATATTTACTCAATAATATATATATGTATATATGCGCATACTTCATCGCTAGAACAAGTATAGAAAAAGGTCACAACACTACAAACTAATGACTCACATGTTTACCCCCTTGTTATTCTTGCGCATACATACTAAATAATAATGGCGTACGAGTAGGGCAGCATTCAGCACCCTCGAACTGTTCACGAAATCATTCACTGTTATCCATTGTAGATGAAATTCGATATGAGGTATTTTGTTATGCATATGTATTATACTTGGTTTATTAAAATAAATAAACTGTCGCTAGTAAATAAACTAGTACTTTTTAGGAGACCGTTTTTACCTGTTTCATATGCTTTCTATTTCTTTTGGAGTGCACCTGAGCCTCCCGTCGTGGTTCTTCTTCGTTTTAAACTGAAGGCAGAATTCCGTATTTTTATGCTTGAATGATTAACATCATATTCTAAGCAATAATAACTACATGGACAGAAGAGTGTTGTAATAGAAAAGTAGCTTTACAATGTTTCAGCATTGTTATCCTCCAGTATGAAATTAAGATCAAGCCCGTTGTTCAAAATACGAAGGGCAAGAAGCCAAAGTCATGCATTAGTTTCGTTAAATCGTTACAAAAACTGTTAACTTGTAAAAGTATTGTTACTATTTAAAAACTAATGCTCAACTGGACTTATTTAAATGCGAGAAGGAACTTTATTCTAAAGTGTTCGAACAAAAAATGTTTTGCATAATTATACTAAAGAATATTATATAGTATTAAATGGTATTAATATATAATTCTTTCTCATACGTCATATCATGTTTTATTATTTTGTTTCTTTTTCTTACATTCGTAGATTTGAATATAAAGTATACCTTCTATGCACCATTTTGATTTATTATTATTACTTTATATGTTTTTAATTTTTTTATTGTACTTAATTAATAGTTTTCAGTAAGTATATTGTATAATGGCATCACACTTTTATATCAAGGAATATAATATAGTTTTGTGGCGGTTTACTATATTCGTTGATTAATGGTATAAATATATGTACAATGTAATATTTATTACATATTATGCGGTATAAATGTTAAGTAATAGAATCGTTAGGCTGCAAATTTAAATTTTGTTTAAAAATTTTTTATGTCTGCATAATAATTGCTATTTTCCTCATTTTGGCTTTACATTTTCTTTCCACCCACCCACCCACATGCAAGAAAAGAAAATATTGGTTAGAATGAGTGGCATTTTATGGAACATATGATTTCATTTTTATATTAAATTCTGCGTGCAAATTATGCCTTTACATTATTGCATTTATATTACTTAAAATCTACATATTTTATTTGCTTAGAGATTCGCGCTCACTGTTTTCTTTGAAAATTTCACCAGAAGACTTAAACAATTTATCTGTACAAACCTTATTTTTAATATTTGCATTAAGGACTTTAGACTTACCATATATATATATAATATCTATGAAAATTAGTATATCTGCTTCCTTTTTACCAGTCTTCGTTTCTAACCCTTACTGCTATTCTTCATTATTTTGGAAGTAAGTATCGCTGTCGGGTAAGAAAGACTCGTAAAGACTCTCGAACGAAAAAGGTAAGAAAGACTCTCGAACGAATGCCGAATGTAAAATTAAACTAAAACCTTCAGTTGGAAGGATTTTAGTGCCTTTAGTTTGAGTTTCGTTATGCTTCGAGGCTAATTTTATTCTGAACAATTTAAGGTTATTTTTTAATGATATAGGTGTTGAACCATATTGGTGCTGCATCGGCAAATAAATCTCGTAGATCCAGATTATGCAGAATAAGATTTTTTAAAAAAAACTTCTTTTGATTTCTTAGCATCATCATTAATTCGCTTCGAAGGGGAGAAAAAAGCGTTTTTCTTCCCTTGGTATCCTGATATTTAGTTAGTACTTTCTCACAGACCTATATCATTTGATAGGCATCTGAAATGCTCTTTGTTTTGTGAAATGTGGGACCTTTGTGTGGAGATTTATTTTTCAATAGCCTTTTCTTGTTTCCAAAGTTATGCTTTTGATTCCAGACATCTTTAAATCTCTTGATAATAGATTGGATTAAAATATACAGCGTTCAGAACTACTTTCAAGCGCGTTTTAAAATTTTGCGATCGAATTTTTTTTGCCCCGTAAGGCTCATCAGTGTTTCTCCTGTCCGCCCCCTCTCAACGCCGTCCGTTCCAGGTGATCGCCAGCCGGAGATAGAAACCTTGGGCAAACTAGCTTTTGATCCGTCTCGAATTCTTTTGTTTTCTTACTTCCATTCGTATGAGTAGTAACGCATCGGAAACTGGTTTTTTCGCCTCCTTTGGTGGTCACTTAACCTTTTGTGTCTGCAACAAAGTTTTTCGTTGGAGCTTCTCAAACGTGGGAAAAGACTAACTAACCCAACTATCTGATAACTTTTTCCGCCTTTTGTTCTCGCTTGAGAAGTCTGTAAATTGCTTTTATTCTGGTCGCATTGGCGAGGTTGCACACGTGTGTTTTGCACGGACCTAGAACTATAGTTAACTGTTCGAAACTCAAGAAAACAACAGGACGTTGACCAATAGGACTGTTTCGGAATGCCCGTCTCTGAGCATGCATTTCCTCCTACTTCATTGGATTAAAAAGCAGATTATCGAATGGGTTGCATCATCATTATTATGTGTGATGACCCTCTGATCGCTTTCCTAATAATTTATTCCGTATCGTAAATGGGAGTCGCATTTTACTCTATGTGGGATTTCAGTAAAATCTGTAAAAGGCTGTTTTAGTGAAATGGAACATTATATTGCCTTCGGTATTACTATTCTGATAGATTTTGTATTGAGAAGTTTGTTTTCTTCTCTAGTGAACGTTTCTGTGGTATTAAAGACATTCCTTCCTTTTTCCTTGAGTGTAATGGTCAGTACATCTAGTTAGCAACTGGAAGATCTTCGGTTCCATTCTCGAAGATTCTACTTCACCTAAAATAAGCTGGATGTTAATTCATCATCCTCTTAGTACACCGACTGAGTCTTCCTTCCCTTCCCAGTTTTCCTTTAAGTAGGGAATTGTTAAAAATTAAAGGTATCCCTCTCATGTATCATTTTAGTTGTAGTGAACAAGACATTCAATTAGAAATTGGGAGGTCTAACATTCGATGCCCAGCGATGGTTAATTTTTCAATAATATTGCTGACAAAATTCTAATGATTCTACACCTCTGCAATTTTACGTAATGCAGTGAGTTTGTGTGGCTAATTTCAATAACTTATGACGTTATCCATTGAATGTTAACTTTCAAATTCGATTATGTTCTTTTAGTCAGTTCAACTAGGTCCTGATTAAGAGAGACTTGGGCTTCAGGCATAGTATTCTTTCAGGTCCACCAGCGCCAGCCTCCCCTCTTTTTTTTTTTTTAAATCGTCCAAAAAACTGAATTATGAGGAAATAAGGATGAACTGTGGGGCTATAAGCGCACGCTTTATGTGTCTAAATGATAATTAGGTCCTAATTTTTGGTGCCACGGAGTTAAAAAGGCTTTTAAACTTCATGTTCCAGTTAAAATAAATCTTTGAGTACTTTACAATAATTAAGCAAAAACTAATCTAAAATATCGTCTATAGAGGTAATGTAAGGATTTCCCAGACATAGGATATGTATTGTAATATTTTATAATTTAACAAATGATTATATTTATTATCCTTGATGTTGGAGTGGCAACGCCTTATTTGTTTCGTGTAACCGTTGCTGAGCAGTGATAGAAATGTTAAAAATTATTATTATGAAAGTTTTACCTGTAGTAGATGTATTAAAATTTATAAATTAAGAAACTGTAATAGTAAGCTTGAGTGTGAAACTGTAACAAATATAATTGTACTTAAATTATCTAGCTTCGTGAATTGAGAACAAAATTGGTTAATATTCCGTAATCGGGGTGAGCTTGGCGCGATTTTGATTTGGTTGTGGTTTCCGTCTGTATGTTTTATTGTGGCAGACTAAGAGCTTTATTTCGGTAATTGTAAGAGTGCGAATTTAGTGTAGCCAGAAGATTTTTTAAATTTAATTTTGAAATAGTGTGTTTGTTTTTAAAAGTTTTACTGTTTAATATTATTATTACATATATGTTTAATATTATATTTATATAATTTTTTTTTGCATGTGGTAATCGAATGATGTAGAATATTTAAAGTTTTGAACGAAAGTTGTTTAACATATTGAATTCCACGATGTTATTTTATCATTTAATCAATTTCATTTACTATTCTGTTTGCACATAATAATCGCTGTTCATTCACCACTATAAACAAAAATTTGTTATTCTCTTACATTTAAAACTCAATTCGCAGTGCTCTAATCTGATATATTTATTTACTCTAATTATTCGCAAGAATTGTTCATTCTGCTATTTTATGATGAATTACATAGATGACTATATTTGTACTTGCAAAGCTGTTGGATTTTATTTTACTCATTTAGTATTTTATCATCTCATTTTACTATTGTGTTTGCATAAAATAACGACGTTTCACTACAGCAGAACTTAAAAGTTACTATTTTGTTTACGTTTAAAAATCACATCTTAGTGCTTTCATTGCCGCCAAAAGCCAAATTTTGAAGGCCAAAATAGTTTGGCGCTAACTTACCCCGCTTATGAAATATTAACCATAAAATTTATGCTTTACTAAGAAGCTCATCTGTTATTTCGATAAAAACTGCAAAATACGTTGCAGTCTTATTAAATTGGAGGTTTCACCGAGATCCTGGAAATTAAGAGTGCAATTATCAATTTGGATGGTGCTGATCTCCTAATACCAGAAAATTGCTAAAATTTTGAGAACAAGTTTGCTAGTAGCAATTGCCGAGTTTGTTTATTTCAAGGAGAAACGGATGTCAGAAGTCTGCCGTTTTAAAGTCAGGTTTTGAAAAGGATCATCCGAAGGTCATCTTTTCTGTTTATGTAACTTGTGTCCCAGCAAAGAATTGTCAGAACTGGATATTGTTGATCTCCGAAGTTTATTAGATTAGTTTATTTAATTTTAGTATTTCATTTCACAATTATATTTAAATGGCGCAAGTTTTTGTTTAAAATAACTAACACTAAAAATATTCAGTCTATAATTAGAACTAATATTTAGTATAAAGAAGCATTTAAAAAATTATTATTTAGGCTTTACTGTTATTTGTATTGAATTTTTATGTTGAAAATTAATATATGTAAGCCATCCTGGCACTCATATATATATACACTGGTTATCATAAATAAAGGAAAAATCACAAAAATAGTGATAACTCCCTCAAAAATAAGTCAAACCATGTAAAATTTGAATATGTTGTCAAGTAGGACTAGCTGAGTAAAACTGCAATATGCAAATTAGTGGCGTTGCACTCGGAATGCGTCATCTTCGAGAAGCATAAAAGTCCATGTTTGAGAGTAAGCCCACATATTTCACTGTGATAGTAGCATCAGAAATCTGAGATAGCCAATTCGTAACAATGACCTCCAGGCATCATTTGCCTGCAGAACTACGATGGAGAGCCATTGGGAGACTAGTGGCAGAACAAAGTCAAACAGAAATGGCCAGATGGCTAAATGTGAGTCCTTCTGTGGTTCATAGACTTTGGAAGCAATTTCAAACCACAGATTCGGCATCTAGGAGGTTCAGCCAAGAACGCTCAACTGCTACGACGAGCGCCGATGACCGATATTTGGCATTATGTGTACGCAGGAATAGAACCGCTACTCCGACTCTTCTTAGATATTCCCTTGCTGCAGCCACCGGATAGTTGGTGTCAAAGTCAGCTGTGAGTAGAAGGCTTCACGAAGGTGGTCTGTATGCGAGGCGACAAGCCATTTGCGTGCCGCTCGCGTCACGCCAACGGAGGGACCGTTTGCAGTGGACCGTTTGCTGATAAATGGGATGATTCAAAATACCAGAAAGATCACTGACAAAGAAATCAGTTTCAAAACAAGAACCAAGAAAATTTATATGACAAAAGATATGGGCCACGTTGTTTCGAGTGTGGGTCATACGAACATTTTAAGCCTCAGTGCCCTCGCTTAAAGCCAAATGAAAAGGCAAATTGCGTATCTTCGAATGATGATTTGTTAGAGACATATACAATTAACGGTTTAGTTAATGGTTATGAAATGCTTATTCTTCGATAAATACGAGCCACAGTAGATGCTATTTCTCGAAAATACATATACAATGCAAAAATGACTCGAGAACATGTCTGGGTACAATATCTTTTAAATGACCATTTAGTGTGTCTACTATTAGCAGAAGTTGAAATTAATTGTGAGCTTGGTCATATAAAGACAAAGGCAGTTGTTATTACAAATGATCCCCGCAGATACGTATTGGGTAACAAAAGTGCTCAATTGTTCAAAGATAAATTATTTTTTAATTTAGAAAGGGTAAATGCGGTTTTGACACGATCTGAAGTAAAAAGATCTCGTGAAGATGATCGCGAAGTAGAGAAACCGAAATGAAGAAACCAGAAGAACTGTCATTTATTGAGATTGACGAAGACATTTTACCGCAAGCTGATGAGGAAGACAAGGAAATTAAGGAAGTAATTAATGTTAATTCTAAGGAATTAATTGAACCTCAGCATCAAGGCAGATATTTATCCTCATTTCGTAGCGAAGCTAAAAACGAAAATTCTAGCAAGACAAATGGTTTCAAAGTAAAAAGAAACGAAGAAAGTCCTGAAAAGAAAGAAAAACATTCCTGATGGCTATGTGGAAAAGAATGAAAAATCCTCAAGTGTTAAAATAGAAAGCACCAGAGTAGAAGGAAAGAGTAAAAGCATTCAGGAAACAGCAAAAGAATTCAGAAAAAAAAAATGATATGAGTATGTTTTCAAAACAGAGAAACATGCATCAAATTTAAACAAGAAATCTCCGGTTGCATCCTCTCTTGTTGAACAAGAAACAACTCTTGCATGTGATGTTAAACGTATTAATGAACCATTTAAGGATGCAGTATCAAAAGTTAGCAAAAATGTATCTAAATCATTTCAAAAAAGAAAATCTTATGAAAGGGAATCAAAAGAGTGTGCGAAACAGTAGAAGATGAATCTCAACTAAAGGCAAAAAAACATCGTCGTATTTGTGCATTTGAAGAATCAGAATTTGATAGTGAATCTGAAGAAGCAGAAGATAAAGTTTTAAGAAGTATCTATAAAGATCCTACTACTGTAATCATACAATTCCTCATACTTCTTCTGTTATACCCAAAGGCAAAAGACGAATTTTGAAAACGGTTAAGAAGACATATCAAGATGAGGAAGGTTTCTTTGCTACTAAAACTGAAAAAGAACTCGTTTCTGCATCAGAAGATGAAGAAGACACACTGAAAGTAAAAACAAAAGAGTTAATTTCTGGAGAAACTGAGAAAAAGTACTCGACCACAAAAAAGGAATACGCCGCCATAATATTCTCTGTAAAGAAAGTGCAATGCTATTTAGACGAGCATACTAAATTCCTCATCATGACCGATCATAATCCTTTAGTTTGGCTTAAAAATAATGTGAGTCTAAATCCACGACTTAATGAGATGGGCACTGGTATTGCAACTTTATAATTATACTATTGTTCATCGAAGTGGTAAAAACCATAAAAATGTAGATGCATTAAGTCGTACTCCCTTGTCTGATTAAAGATTTTTTTGTTTTTGTTTTTTCATTAGACAGAATTTATTTTTCTCCTTTCTTTCCAGTTATGTATTGTGTTGTTTTGGGAGGGGGAAAATGTAAACTTTAATTTATAAAAATATCAATTAAAGTTTATCTGGAGGGGGGAGAAGTTGTAATATTTTATTATTTAACAAATGATTATATTTATTATCCTTGATATTGGAATGGCAACACGATATTTGTTTCATGTAACCGTTGCTGTGCAACGATAGAAATGTTCTGAAAGTTTTACCAGTAGAAGGTGTATGAAAAATTTATAAATTAAGAAACTGTAATAGAAAGCTGGAATGTGAAACTGTAAAAGATATAATTGTACTTAAATGATTTATCTTCGTGAATTGAGAATAAAATTTATGTTTTACTAAGAAGCTCATCTGTTATTTCGATAAAAACTGCAAAATACGTTACATTATCATTTGTAGGATAAATGAAAATACTTTGTCTGGAATTAGTGCTAATTTTCATCCTTGTAATTTGTACTATCAATGTTACGTTAATGATGGAAAAGAGAAAATGTCGAAATTTGTGATTATTGCTCGAGGAAGATGCATGTAGCATATCGTTCGTAAATACATTTTGACAGCATTGGTTGAAATTTTCAAAAAGTGTTTCAACTTAGTCAACTTTAAAAGTTCATTTTAGAATGCCCGATACTAATTCGTTTTGAATACTGAATCATATATTTTCTGCTGTAAGAGTTTTTATTCCGAATAGCAGTATCATTTAGCTCAGTGAGTTGATTACCTCGTTAGGAATTATCATTGATAATTTCGTTGTTTTTGGTTAATATGAGATTAAGTTTTTTAAATCGAATGCTTTATTTTAAACGTTAAAGAAAGCAAGATTTGATGTGGATTTACACTAATAAAGAACTGAATTTGATTGAACTTCCTTGGATTTTTAGAACTCGAGGTGTGTGTCAACTTTGATGCTACTGTTTGAAATGCTAGGCCAAGGAAACAAAAATGCTGCACTAGCAGAAGCAAAGCGTAATCTGATAGTGCATTGTCAGAATTCTAGGAAGTGGGTGAGGTAATGCTTGCAATTCTAAGTTCTTGAAACTTAGCCAACGTCAAGCAAGAACGAAGAGGTAAAAAGTTTATATAGCGAAACTGTTCCATTTCAGTTCAGTGAACCAGGATATCGTTCAAATCAAAATCATATAAACCGGGTGTTTTGCTCTTCATGATCGCCAAAACGGTTGTGATCAATGGTATTAAAATGGCCATTTAATATTTTGCCTTAGTTAAAGAGATGTTGCTGCGCAACAAGAAAATTAGATTGATCTTTGTGAAATATTTGCATCCTATAATCAAAATTATGCCGATTCATTCGCTGTTGCCCTCTATCCTCCTCATCAGTAACCTCTACTTACGTAAGCTTTCCAAATTCATCCGAGGCTTTCTTTCATCCCCTCATCAGTAATTCATCAGTAATTCTGAATCTTTCCCGATTCCTCAGCTTTTCGAGAAGTCGTAGAAATATTCATTTGTCAAAACAGGGAACAGTGTGTGATATTAATGCCCATTCTGTTAAACTTATTAATTTAATACGCTAATTTCTGTGAAATAATTTTAGAACGATGCACAGTGAAATGCAATTCTATTTTCAGTCGCATATGATTATCCTAAATTTGCCTTTTCATATTTTAAATTTTATAATTTGTCATACGTTTCGCTATATATTTGCTAAATGGGCATGGACATACATCAGTTATATGTAATGAAAAATATATTGAAAACAGTTAAACCTATATAACAGATGATTATGAAAGAATATTTTCAGTTATATCGCTCTTAAATTTCTCTTAGTGTAAACAGCCGTTTTTTAAGTCGACATAGATTAATTCCATTATCTATTATGAAATAATTATAGTGAATCCTCTAGTGGCAGTCTGCTGAGGCTACACTTCTGAAAGAGACTTGTATTTCTGAAAACATAAAGTAACCTGGATACGAGCCAATGTCCCAGAAATGTCCTTCACGAAGCCCCTCAGAAATGTCCTTCACGAAGGCATTCCTCGCCTTAGACGCTTTGCAGTAGCTAAATGAACAATTTGAACATCACCTGTCTGAGACTACATCGCGCGTAGTCAACGCTGATCACGCGGGTAATTCGGAACCTAAACTCAAAATTTTCAGAACTAAAACCTTTTTGACCTAAATAAAAAACTTTCTCCATATTGGATAAATGGACACTTCGCTTCAGCCTCTGTTGCTGCTTGGACGACATTTCACTGTGCTCTCTTCCATCGCAGTAGTATCAGAAATGTAATGTTCTGGAAATAGGGACAAATAATGTGCCAAATTGTTTGCGGTAGCAACATGTTTACTGAAAATGAAATGAAAATTTAGTCTACCTCGGGTGCCAGTTTGTTCATTATAGATCGTCATTTCAGCATTCTACGCCATCGAAATTCTTGCTCTTCATTATGGATTCAATCTTTCTACGTTCTACACCGTCAGTATTGCAAAATACTTTTTCTGTTACATATGTATATATATTATAACCATGCCTAGCATTTTTGCGCATTAAGCTACTGAAAAATTATCAGTAAAGACATAAAGTAAGAATTTTAAAACCAATTTTTCACAAAGACCAAAAATTGAAATTCATAAGTAATAAATTTCAAACAGTGCTATAAATGCAAAAAAAAAAGGATTCAATAAATGCTAAAACCAAAACATTTCAAACAAGCAATACCCCAATTCCAAAAATTGCATGCGCATACACACGCATATATAATATTAGACGTACGCTACTGTTTTCTTCAACAGCAAACGATGAATTTCGGATCTTCGAATCCATTTTCACTGCCATGCTTTTTTTTTTCCCTCCCGTGTTCTGTCGTCGTTATTCTGAGATTGGCTGTGAGACTTGTATACTAATTTATCTTTGAGCATTAGCAGGCATTAAGTATAGAATTGAAACTTATCCAAGCTTGTTATTTCTGTTTATATTCATGGACAAGAATAATTGTATTATGTTACGGAATATTATGTCATTAGCAAAAAGTAGAGAAAATTCGTGATGTTCCTAAGGACGATATCTCTTCATTCTGCAAAAAGTAGAGAAAATTCTTGATGTCCCTAAGAACGATATCTGTTCTTTTTAAGTAAGCAGTTCTGTTGAATGATGTATGTTCGTTATTTTTATTTAAGAAAATTTTGATATTATCTTGCTATCTTTGGGCAGTAAGTTTATTCAAATGTTAGTGTAACGGGGCGTATTAATTCATGAAACAAATTTCACAGAATATTAAATACATGCTATATTTGAGGATATACATATTTTTTAATTCACGTTAAAACATTCAGGGGTTTGAATTATACAAATAAATATGGTATTATATTGTAAACTTTCATCAACTGATTTGTAAGTTATCCGAACTCGATTGATCGTTTATCCTAATGTTGATTATCCGAACTTTAAATTTGTTTCAAGAGTTGCTGACTAACTGAAGGTGAAGTGCAATTATGTGTGAATTGAAGTGCAATTATTATTTCGAAATCTTGCCTTTACTCCTACCGTAGTACTTAGTATTTTCCTTTTTGGTTTTGAATGACTTCATCTGTTTTCCTGTAATTACTATTTATGCTGTTAGACCAAAATTAATAATATATGTTGAAAATGAAAGCAGAGGCAAAATCAAGCAAGAAAATGGCTACAGAACTGTGATGTGAACAACATTCGGAATTAAAACAGAAGTGAAGCCGAAGAAGTAAATGACTAAAGAGATTGATAATGTGAAGAATATTTAAATTTCTGAAGTTGAGAATTTTTTATGGCGTTAAAACATGAAGCAGCAAGAGGTTGAGCATATTTATAATTTTTTCATTGGGATATCCTTCATTGTTCATAATGGGGGTGGATTTGTAACGTGAATTTAATTCTAGCTTTTTTATCTGCATTATAATGTGGAAGCATTGGATTCTTATTCTGTACACCTTTACTTAATTCATTAACAGTCGATTATGCACTGAAT
>KK115030.1:309553-330322 GCA_000611955.2 Stegodyphus mimosarum | reverse complement strand
GCTGTTAGCTGTTATATTAAATAACATAAACAATAGCAAATTTGAGTTTTTCGATGGTAAACTGAAAGATATTTAAAAGTTATATACTGTTTCTCTAAAGATGTAATTGAATTTCACATCATAATTAGAAAATATGTCAAATTTCAGTATCTTATTGGATTGAAAAGCATAAATCTGCTCCAGTTTGCTAATGTGCCCCTCACACTAGGGATATGGAAGAGAAAAGAAACAAGAATTCATATTTTTAAATGAAATTCTTTGATGTATTAAATTCATTTTTAAAGATCTCTATCCACATTTTTACGCACATGAAGCTGTTCTCCAGTATGTGTGAGAATGTGTTTCCAAGTGAAACAGCCGGTAGGACTGAAGCTACTTCCAGCAGTTACTACGACTTATTCGATTAAACAAATCAGTGAAAAAGTGTGAAGGGGAAAAAAAGTACGTGTGAAGCACATACAAGTGTACACTTTAAAAAAAAGTCTCATTATAAAAAACACTGCGTATGTGCTTTACACTTTAACGCTAAAAAAAAGACTCATTATAAAAAACACTGCATATGTGCTTTACACTTTTACGCATTTACTCTCCCCATTTTGCTGACAAATGCTTAATGCCCGACAATAAATTTTTAGTAAGCTAAAATAAATGACAGAATGTTCGTGACTTGCTTAAAATAGTCATTTTTTCATTCAAACACCGCTCAGTGTAAGATACTTTTCTACAGCTTTCTCTACACTGGATGTCAGGCATGTTGAATAATTGTCACTCCTACAAAATTCAAAATATTGAGAGTTTATCGCTATTTGCTCAACCCCGAAGCTGGTACTCTCATTTCGTCCCTTGAAACTTGGTAAGTGCTCTGTTCATTTTTATAGAATGTGCAGTATTTATCAATTCACAAGGGCTGGTGTGTTCAATTTCTTCGTGCAGACTTCGTGTTATCAGACTTTGAGTTTATGTAAAGAAAGAATACGTTTATTTTTCCTCCTGTGAGGATGTTTCTGAGTTAGGTCCATGAGGGAAAAAAGAAACAGATAAAATCCTCTCCAAAGTCGTCGTTTTCCCCTCCGGTAGGGAAAAGATGAGCATGCAGATGCCAAACCATTCTCGTTGTTATAAGCTATCCAGCAGCCGAATGATGAAGTGCCCTGTTTACTTGTAGTTCCTAGCTTCGTAAATCCCATATCCTCCAATCAAAGCCGGCCTCCGCTCTTCATGTGACTTCCCCCTTCCCCGAACTCCGCGCCCTTATCCCGCACTCCACATTGTAGTTGTTTGTGCCTTCATTTCCCTATCACCTCCCACCCCGGTCATATTATTTGGTTTCTCCATCGGGCGGGTTGAACTGCTAAAGATAACCATAACCGAAACGGAAAAGGATGAGAAAGAAGCGCTGCACGAGGAGTCGGAGACTTTCGCTGAGTTATTAACTGGTTGCTTTCCCTCCTCCTGGATTTTATATTTACGACTAAGTTGCAGATGTGGGATGGCATTTTGAAACAAAGTGCTATGTATGAAGTGTTGTTTATGACATTCATTGACTTCCATATTAAAAGTAGAATCAAAAGCATCCTGTCACAATGGATCACAAAGCGTATATCTTTAAAAAGAACTCTCAATTAAAATATAACATCGTTGGAGAAGAAAATTGGCATTTTTGAGTCGAGTTTAATGTTTAAAAATTTTAACAATTGTATGTGACAAGAATATTTTTGTGTCAAAGAAAGATACTTCGATGCATCTTCGTGTCTTCATTCCACTGTCTTCTGTGTAGTTATCCACACTTCATTCTCGATCGCTGTTGAGAAAGGGCAAAGATCATGACTAAGCCCATAAAAGAAGGGATCGTGGATTTGTGCACAGATGCAGACTAGTGTTTTTTCTGGTGGCAGCCCAAAATTATCGCTGCGGACAGTTTATGAGGATAAGAGCGAAAATATCGCTAAATGGTCTCGATCTGTGAATATCAGTACTATTTCTCCCAGCATAGCTCAGGAGAGATGACCTTTCATCCTGCTAAGAGAATGGCAAACATGGAATTCAGCAAGTTCCGTATAGGAATTCTCCTGTGTGTTCCCATTACGACTATGAACAACCCGTGGACAGATAACATTTAAACACGTGCTGAGCTGTTAGTGGTTTTAATTCTGGAACCCAGAATTAGCGGAAGGCAAGACAGCCAATGGTTGAAATGTCAAAAGCCAGACCAGACCATGGAAGAAAGACGTTACGGTATACTGCCGCTTGATTAACGCGATTAACTAACTTGACATTGTTATGTGGTGTATCCAAATCGTGTTAACCTATAATTTATGTACACAAATACCAGACATTTGGCCATTAGTCTTGATCTTGCTTCCCAGTAGAATTAAAACATAATAGTGCAGTGCATTCGTCAATATGCTCCTTATCCATGGACTGTCCAGAGTTACAAAGAATCATGCTAAGAAGGCATTTCTCTGGCTTATACAATTCTTATTATTCTAACTATTAATCTGTAGTATTGTAATTCTGAATTCTGTGCATTGATTAATTTAATTTTGATGACATTTTGTATATGTGCAGTAGTACTAACGAGAGTATTTTTTAAGCTGTACTTCATGAATTTTCGACTTCAAACGTTAGAGAGCATTTAAACACTTTTTTTATACAGTTTGAAAATCAAAACATCAGGCTCTGATTTTAATATCGGAAATGCATCTAAATCCTGCTACTTCTAAAAACTGGTGTGCCATCCCATGAATGTTTCATAAAATTTTGACCGTAGAAGCTATACAAATTATTTAAAATTCTTCTGTTAATAATTACTAAAGGTGTGAAATGAGCAAGAATCAGAACTATTCATCTGTAGATACTTCAGAAACCATACTTTGTGAATTTTCAGACTTGAATACGAAAAAGTATTTTTAGATAGTTTGAAATATGCCGTAAATATTTTACAACAATACATAGCTGTCTTTTTAGTTGTGGAGACATTAGGTTTTTTAAAGAGGGAGAGATGAAAAATGAGCAAAGTCCTCGCCGGGACTCGAACCACGGACCTTTCGAATAAGCGCCGAGCGGGCTGACCACGACACCACGAAGGCATACGAAAAAAGGGGCGGGAGAAATACCTTATATACTACCCCTTTTAAAGGCCGACTGGCGATTAGGGGACCCAATCGCCAAATCCCGTTGGTGCAGAATCATCATGCAGCACCTTTTCTAGTTCGGGTGCCACTGTAGAGACATTAGGTTATTTGGAAGTAGGAGATATGAAAAATGAGCAATGCCTTCGCCGGGACTCGGAGCATGGACCTCTGGAATACACGTCGAGCGTGCTTGACCATTACACCACGAAGGCATGCTAAGAAATTGGGAAAAATATCTTAGTCTATAAAATTCATCAGCATACAGCTATTTCTAGGAGTTGAATTACCAGACAAAACTTTTGAATATTCTAACTGCAGAAATTCGAGGTTTATGAATTATTTTGCGTTTCAAAATTGTTCTATTTGTATCAGTAAAACTTTGACTTGAACACGATCTCTAAATTACGAATTTTACTCCACTAAAGCAGATCTTTTGTAATAAGATGAGTAAAGGTTTTATAAGCTTATTTCATCTTTCGCGTACAGGGCTTATCCTACTTTTTGTTTGGGTTGACATTATTCGTATGCGTTTTAAATGCCTTTTTAAAAGAAGGAGCCGCTCGGCTAATTTTTTCTGAGTAAATGTAAAAATTTTTCGTCTGAAATCGAACCACAGAGATTTTTTGATGGGCCCGATGAATTTCCTGTCACTACACTTTTGAAGCCGTTAGCCAGTTCTTTCTAGAAGTAGAGAGTTGTTTTTAATGAAATTACAGTAAAAGCGAAGTTTCTATAACGTTATTTGTTTGGATTTTCATGCATCGAATTTGCCCTTATAAGGCCTTCAATGAGGCATATGTTAGTATTGACATTTACATTCATTATCATTATGTCATGAGCGTGATGTTTTGAAATTCAAACTGTATAAGAAAATGCTTCAGTGCTCTCTAATGTTTAAAGTCGAATTCTGCATTATACGTTTGAGGCGAAAATAATTCTAAAGATTTCCAAATATCGACGAAATTATCCGCATTTTCTTGAACTTCCCAAAACTTGGTATTATACTGAGTCGTTCATTGGAGAGCATTCTAAAGATTTGCTTTGTCCAGGGTTTGAACCTTTGCTATCTGTAACATATGAGTTGCGACATAAATTTCCGTTATTAGAATCCATGATTGAGTAATTTGCTGTTGATGTTGACCCTGATACCCAGCAGGAAGGTGTAAATACACAGCACCCACAGTGGGATAAGAACCCCCCCCCCAATTATGGTTAAGCCCAGAGAGGGCATTACTTATTATGGTTTTTTAAAATCTTTGGCAGAAGAACTGCCTGATTGTAAATTTCATGGCCGGGTCACCGGCGAATTTCTCAAAGTAGAGCCCACTTTTCCTGATGATCACAGGGTTCTTAGTGCCTACTTTTTAGAAAATTCTATAGAACATTATGTAGTAAATCCTACATATAAAAAACCTGTGAAAGTCCTCATTCGTGGACTCCCGATCGACGCGGAGGTGGATACGATCGTAGGGGCGCTACGTGACTTAAACTTTAATGTTCATAAAGTTGTTCAATTAACAAAATTTCGCACCAAAGCCCCAATGCCCCTCTTTCAGGCCCAAATTATCCCAGATGATAATCTTGATACCATCTATGATTTAAAATATCTTATGTATTTTTCTGTTAGTGTTGAGAAATATGTATCTAAAAATCAAGTCCCTCAGTGTCACAATTGCCAGAAGTGGCACCACTCTTCGGAGAACTGCCACGTGGCGCCTCGTTGCGTCAAGTGTGCAGGGTTCCACAAAACTGGCAATTGTGACCATGTGGGCCGCATAGAAACACCCAAGTGCGCGAACTGCCTTGGGCCACATGTCGCGTCATATCGTGGGTGCCCAAAATTTCCCACATACAAGAAAGCACCTCAAAAAACATCGGCTTTAAAGCCAGGTATTAGTTTTGCACAAGCTGTCAATTCAGCAAATAGACAAAACAAAATTCTGTCCACCGAAGCGTCTATCCCCAAAGCCACTGTGGCTGCTGTGACTAATAAACAAATGAATATTGAATCTAGTAAACAACCTAAAGCCCCTAAGGCTGATAAAACAAGTAATAGCACCAGTAATCTCACAGATCTATTTGACTTATTAAATGTTATGAAGGAAGTAGAAGCAGCACTAGGCTGCAGTATTAGTAGTATTATTAATATTTATAAAAGTAAGTTAGCTGAGCTCAAAAAGTGTGATAATATACTTGATAAGATTCAAATTTTGCATTTAATTTTGGAACAAATTCACGGGCTCAATAATAGCACTTAATTATGGACTTTGGCCTAAAAATTGTAACATGGAATGCAAACGGGTTATACCCAAAAATTGATGAATTTCGTATTTTTATAAATGAGTATTGTCCCGATGTTATTCTCCTACAGGAGCACAAGCTTAGTCCACTATTTACCCTCTGTATTGCCAACTACCAGCAGTATCGTTGTGATCGAGAGAGAACAACGCAGAGCCCCGGAGGGGGTATTATTATCCTAATCAAGCGCTCTCTCACCCATTACCAAACTACAATACCACAGCTTTTAGCCGTAGAGGCCCTAGCCGTCACAGTCACTACACTCACCTCACAACCACTCACCATTGTCTCTGCTTATATTCCTAGTAACAAAAGATCACAGAGGAATATTACTCAAGACTTTGAGCTCCTCTTTAAACTCAACAACAAAGTCATAATAGGCGGAGACCTTAATGCACACCACCGCGCGTGGAACTGCAACAATAACTCTTACCTAGGCACAGTAATTCTTAAATTCGTCCAAGAGGCTGGAATTACCATTGCAGCTCCACAAACCCCAACACGCTACAACGACAGATCTGCCAACGTGCTGGACTTCTTTCTGCTTAAAGGCTGCTCTTACAACCACATTGAAACTCTTGACGAGCTCTCTTCAGACCATAATCCGGTCTGGATTGATATGGAGACTTCTGTATGTAGCACACCACACACTAAGGCCTTTATCACAAACTGGACAGGATATGCCAAAGCCTTAAACAACACCTCACTACATATTCCAACGGGACACACGGGTGAAGAGTTAGATGCTTTGGCTGAAGACTTTGCAAGTGATCTAGACGATGCTTTACGTGCAAATAGCACCACTCTCCGTCAACGCAAGAAAGCCACAGATACTGCCACCAGGAAGCTTATTCAGCAGAGAAATAATCTCAGGAAACAGTGGCAGCGATATCGCTACCCTCCAGATAAAACGCTCCTCAACCAGCTAAATCATCAAGTCAGGGCTCTTACACGCCAACGTACACAACACGACTGGGCCACCTATCTTACCTCCCTCTCTGCTGATAATTCGGCAGTCTGGAAGGCTACATCCAAATTAAAGAGATGCCACACTATTATTCCGCCCTTAAAAGGCCAACAAGGAATTGCCTACACCGACACTGAGAAAGCTGAGTCGCTAGCCGATCACTATGCTTCTCAGTTCTGCACAAACAACATCTCCCACACTCCAACAGATCACTTAGTTGCAAGTACACTAACACAGTTCACAACAAACCCACACACAAACAACATTCCTCTTGTCAGGCCGTCCGAGGTATACGGCTACATCGAAAAGCTACAAGTGAAAAAGAGCTCCGGATTGGACAACGTTACCAACAAAATGCTCAAGAACATGGGAATCCTCATGTTACTCAAGCTAGTCAATATCATCAACGCTATTCTTCGTCTTGGACACTTTCCTACGACCTGGAAGAACGCTGTTATCTCGCCGATTCTCAAGCCTGGGAAAACTCCTTCGGAGCCATCCTCGTACAGGCCAATCAGTCTTCTTTCAAGTGTCAGTAAAGTAGCAGAATTTATTTTGCTAAAAAGAATCTTGCATCATGCTGAAGAGCACAAGCTACTAATCCCTGTACAGTATGGTTTCCGGAGGAAACACTCAACGGTTCACCAGCTCTACCGGGTGACTGAGTTCATCTCACAAGGTCTGCAAGACAAACAGTTTACCGGTGCCATATTTCTGATGTAGCCAAAGCCTTTGACCGAGTCTGGCTTGAGGGCCTCATATACAAGTTCATTACTCTGGGTTTCCCAGAGTACCTCACCACAACTATACATTCCTATTTAAAGGAAAGACAATTCGTCGTTCGTATAAACAAATCACTCTCTAAACCAAGGGTCATCAAGGCAGGAGTCCCACAGGGGTCTCTCCTTGGGCCCATATTCTATAACATATATACGAACGATATCCCACAATCACCACACACCACCCTGGCTCTATATGCTGATGACACGGCAATTCTCTCCAAAAGCGCATCTCATGGCTCAGTCATACAATCACTACAAGACCACATCCATACACTTGAGTCCTGGCTACTCAAATGGAAGATAGCCATTAACGTAGAGAAATCCGAAGCGGTGCTATTCACCAGAAAGAGAATCTACGATGAAGATCTACACATACTTATGAATGGCATACCTATCCCGTGGACTAAGCAGGCCCGTTACCTTGGCGTTGTTTTAGATAAAACTCTCACTTGGTCCCCACACATTACACAGTTATTAGCTAAATTCCGAGATCGTAAACGTACACTATCCCCATTAATTGCTCGGAATAGTGTTCTTTCTACCGACAACAAAATACTCATTTATACAACCCTTTTGCGGCCCATACGTACCTACGCCTGTCCTGTCTGGGGTTACGCCTCTTATACTAACATCCAAAGGATCCAAGTTGTCCAAAATATTATTCTCAGGCAAGCAGTGAATTGCCGATGGTTTATTCGTAATTCGGACATTCACCGCGAGCTTAAAATCCCAGAAATTCACGTCTTAATTGCCAAATTGGCCGAAAAGTTCTTTAAAAACATCCCAAATGTTAGGAATGATACAATACCTATGTTAAATTACGATTATGAAGCAAATACTAATAGGAAAAGACCATTAGCGGTCTTGAGACACACTACTTAATCTTATATACTTAATATCTCATATGTCACATACCTCCAATAGTTTACTATTTTTCCTTGAATTTTAGTTACTTTTCTTTTGACACGTCTTTTTTCAGTACTGGCATTTCTTTTGCGCACTTATCTTCGCCTTCAGGCGGAGCAGCTACGGGCTGATTCTTCGGTTCTGCATTGTACTCTCCCATGTTTTTAATATGCCATAACATCATGATTATCTCAACCCGGTAGAAGATATAGCAATTTTTACAAAGTGTTCGAAGATCCAACGACTCGAAAATCGAAAATTATGTTATCCTGGGATTGCGATAAAACGCGGGAGCCCGTAAAATGCGAAACTTCGTGTTGAGCCTGAACCGAGTAATTTGCTCAGGAAGTTCGTATTCCCCCTCTCCCACCCTGTTGTAAATATTGGCGAATTCTTGCCGATGAAGATTGTGCCATCATTATCGTGATTCGAACTGGCCGAATTTCCCCTTCGTGCTAGCTTGTTAAAGTAGTTGCTATCTGCTATCTTTCTAATGCAAAACTTGTTAGTAAATTATTGTGTTAATTAGCAAATTTCATTAAATATAATGAAAAAATCTGCGTTTCAGTTTGGAAGACGTAAAACATAAGTTATAATATCGTTAAGTTATATCAACATTTTCACTCTGTGCGAAGTTTGTTACAGCTGCTGCTTTCATTATGAACTCATATGTCATCGCTTTCATTTTTCCATTCGAGAAGTTATGCATTTCTTAATTAATTTGGATCATAAATTACATGTTCATGTGCGAATACTTTTTCATGTTACGGATCGCTTTATATGTACATCTGATTTCATATAATAAGGATGAAATTTTAGAATCCATATCACTTGATTGTATGACAAGCGAAAATATCTGTTCAATATTTAACCTCTGAGATTTCAAAAACTCTTTAAACGGGCGCATCTACAAAGTTAGAAGATTAAAGCACTTGACCGCGCTGTATGTAATTGCACTTGGTAACGATTTTTCTCTTTGAAAAATAATAATTCTGCAAAATCAGTTTCGGTACATATTTAGTGTAGGTATTTTGAAATGCAATAATATTCTTATTGTGTAATGGTTTATGTACTATGTAATATACCTTTAATATCTGTTAAAATAAGACGCTGAAGAGCCATTATTGGAGATATTAAAGCAACAAGAATCGGTGTAATCATAAATTTGCAGAACTAGATTCAAAAGTTTAAAGTCGTAGAATCTTCTAAAAGGAGAGATTCTGTTTTAGGAGATTATTCTAAAAAATTCTGTTCCCCTCATCTCAGTAGATCAAAAAGCACTCTGTCGTTTTAAGAGATTATAAGAATTGTCATTCCTTTTTTTGCGAGCAATCTAATTCTAATTAAAAAGTTGGAACAAGTAGAATAATCAAATCTTCTTACCTTGTCTCCTCGCTCGTACATAAATGTTGACGCTGGGAAGGCTGTTTTCTTAAATCCAAAAAGCTACTAAAAGTTTACACACATCATTTATTAATCAATTTAACACGCACTCAGACTCAAGACAGGAGACACTTAACGGAAACTACATAGTAAATTGGAAGCACTCCATTCTATACTGTGGGGGTTGTAACATTTCCTACCACCTTGCATTCTGGTATAGGAATGCAACCAAAGTCTCAATAAGAGAAGTTACAAATTTAGTGTCTGAGTTGGTTTTACTGTACGTCCATATCTAGTTTTTACCACGGAACGTTCCAAACTATCTTGAACTTCAAGAGGATAAAGTCTTTGGTAGGGTCTCAATAGTTCGCCATTCATCGTTTTTATGGGAGCAACACGAGTGTTTTTGTCTTGTCCGGGATAAAGTTCAAGTATTCTGCCCATAGGCCAGTCTATTCGTTTGCTGTTGTCACCTCCGATGAGAACAACTTGACCTACTCTGAGGGTGGTTGGGTGTTTGCACTTGGAGTAAGATTTCAATTGACCAGGTATTCTATTCGAAATCTTTTCATCAGTTCTTGTTTAAGTTTTTGACGATAACGAAAGCGTTTTATTAAATGCCTCGAATCGAAAACATCTAATTCAGGTTGAGATCCAGTAGGTATTTCTTGTAAAAATAAAGATGGGGTTAAAGGTTGTAAGTCTTCAACATCCTCTGGCAGATAAGTCAAGGGACGGCTATTGATTATGTATTCTGCTTCACACAAAATGGTAGCGAATTAATCATAATGTAGTCGAGCTCGTCCCAGATTTCTTCTTAAGATTCTTTTAGTCATTCCAATTAGTCGCTCCCACCATCCGCCCCACCAGACGGCACTAGGAGGGATGAAAATCCGATTAACTGAAGCCAATTCTTATACCTTTTGCCATTCTGTTTGGCGGAAAATATTATTGGTTCCCACAATATTTGTACCGTTATCAGAATAAATATACAAGGGTCTTCCTCTTCTCGATAGGAATCTTTGAAATGCTAAACAAAAGGTTTCGGTGCTCAGTGATTGTACCAACTCTGTGTGCATCGCTCGAATCACAGCGCATGTGAAGAGGACGAACGAAGCTTTATCTCCATTTCTTAAGTATAATGGCCCTCCTAAATCAATTCCTGTTATTTCAAGCGCAGCTGCATTCTTTACACGATTTTCTGGCAAAGGGGCAGGCATAACCTCAGCGTTGGAAACTTTAAATCTTCTACAAAACCTCAGCGTTGGAAACTTCAAATCTTCTACAATTCTTGCAATGTCTCAAAACTTTACGAACAGTTTTCCTACATCCTAATATCCAGAAGTTTTCAATACGTTGAGCCATTAACGTACATACTCCAGCATGGTTTATACTTCTGTGATGTTCCAAGATAAGAAAATTAACAACTGGATGTTTGCTAAGCAATATTATTGGCCGTTTGAAACTGTTAGTGTCATCTTCATCTCGTTGTTATGAGACGTGTAAGTAACACGGATTAAACCATCTTCATTAAGTTAGGGATATAGATATTTCAAAACGGGATTAGTTATCGAGCCAAAAGCTTCTTGCTGTATGTTTTTTAGTAATATGAGTTCACCTTTTCTATTTCCTTGATAGTCGATTCTTCATAGAACCGTTCTAACTTAGGCTTGGCATTTGCTATGAAACTTTTCATTCAGGCAAACGTTCTAACTATCTTCAAATCGGAAGAAATCCTATTGTGGTACCAAGGTATCTCCTTTTTAGTGTTGATCATGGTCGTCTTTCTTTTCTCTTGATTTAAACATTCTTCGTCGGCTACGATTTTAGATTTTGGCCATTCTGCTGCTAGAGATTTTAAATATTTTGGCCCTTGTAACCATCTTGCATCAATAAGGTATCTAACAGAACTTCCTCTAGACGAAATATCTGCTGGATTAAGATTTCTCGGAACATGATACCAGTCATCAGGGTGAGACAGCTTTCTTATTTCTTGTGTCCTATTGGCGACAAAAGTTGTCCAATGTTCATATCGTTTGATCTGACTTTTAAGGCATTGCTAGAATCCGTCTAAAAATGTGTTTCAAGATCTGGTCTTTTTAAATCTGTCTTCATGTTAGCAACTAAACGAGCAGCAATCAAACATGTTAGGAGTTCCAGTCTGAGAATTGTGATTGTCTTTAGTGGAGTTATCCTTTTTTGAGCTCTAACGAATTCGCAAGACACGGATTCTTCGGTTTCTATTCGGATAAAAGAACAAGCTGCATAATCATTCTTTCTGGCATCAGCAAACACGAGTAAACTACACTGCTTCTCTGCAGAAGTTTTTTTCGTCATTCGTCTAGGAACAATTTGATTTTGCCGTAAAATTCTTTCGTGATAGCTTCAGGTAATTCTACGTCCCATGCTATTTTCTGTTTCCAACATTCCTGTAGCAGCAATTTTGGAAACACTGTAAAGGGGCATACAATTCCCAAAGGATCATATATTTATTGCGCTACGGGTAAAATCTTCCTCTTTGTAACGGGAGGATCTGCACTTTGATGGTAAGTGGAATTGCAAAACAATGCATCAGATGTCAGATCCCACTTTAATCCTAAAGCCGATACTAAATTTTCTTTGTTTGGATTCTTGAGTCCATTAGCACTCTTATTTGGAAACTTGACAGTCTCTAACATGGAGTAACTGTCTCGCCAGCCTCTTAACTCAAATTTACCCGAGAGTAACAGTTCTCTCGACTGTTCAACGAATAGTTATGACTCTTTAACACTGTCAAAACTAGCAAGACAATTATCGACATAGAACGAGTCTAGTAAGATCAAAGCTGTGGCTTTAAACTGAGGAGGAGCATTTTGTAAATAGTATTTTAATGTGGAACTCAACAAAAAGGCACTGGACGTAAGTCCAAAAACGAAACGATAGTGTCTGTAGATTTTCAACTTATTTGGATCACCATCTTCCTTCCAGAGAAATTTAAGGTAGTTCCTATCACTTTTAGAGATACTAATTTTCAAGAAGGCTTGTTTTATATCTGCTGTAACAGCAAATTCTTTCATGCGGAAACGATTTAATATCGCTGGAATGAGTTCCATGAGATTCGGACCTTTCGTTAACATTCATTCAGAGATACTGAGTTTTTAGTATGTGCTAAGGCATCAAACTCTGGCCTAATTTTTGTTGTTGCTGAATTCTTAACTACTGCTCGATGAGGCAAAAAATAGCCAGGAGTTATTACCTCTTCTTCTTTCAGTTCTTCAATTATTCCATCCGTTAACCACGTTTGTAAGACCTCTTGATAGGCTTCTAATATGTTAGCTGTTTTCAGTCTCTTAACTGTAATGCGCAATCATCTTTCGGTTAAGTCTTTACCCTCAGGAAGTATGGGATGCAATTTGAGCCAAGGTAACGCTACTTCGTACCTTCCCTCATCATTAACTTTTAGACTACGTCGAAAATGTATAAGTGCAGCTTGTTGCTATTCCACAGCAGTTTGGCTTTCAACTGGATCTGCAATACCTATACGCTCTAAACTCCACATGTCTGGAAGGTTAAAGTCGTTAGTGAGTAGAGATATGATAAGCAAATAAGATTCAGATACTTTGGATACCTGTGGAATCTTTCCCATGAGTGTCCAGCCTAAATTAGTACCAACTGCAACGGGTCATCAGCCAAAACTTGTACTTTCCTATTTAAAAGTTAACCAGCCCTATCCGCTCCGATAAGTAGATGAATCTCAAAATCAATTTCCTGTAACTATCAGTCAAAGTTATTTTCCTCTTGCGAAGATCTGTCATCCATGGTCCTTGCGGAGTTTTCATTACGTTACCGCAAATCTTTTCTTGTTCTAATAGTACTTCAAAATTACAACTGTAACTCTCATCTAAATTAGTCAAATACGCTCTAAAACGGCGCTATTTCTGTTGAGGAGATTCAAGACCACTACTGGTATCTCTCCCAAACACTCATAGTTCATTAGCGTAACTGCTTTTGCACTGATATGAGAATGTTGACTTCCTGTATCATAAAGAGCTCTTACGATGTGTCTACCTTTATTTACCCCTAAGATAAATTTGCAATGTTTGTAATAGTACCCTTGTTGAGTTAAACTGACTTGTAAGGGCCTGATCCTTGAGCTGAGTACAGTTCGGGATTTCAAGCGATTTTTGAACATCTGTTTTCGATTCAAATAAAGGATTTGGACACATAACAGTACAATAAAATTTACTGAATATAAAACATTTTATTCTACAGAGGCTGTTCGCACATTTTTTAGACGATGTATATTGTATTCACAAAACTAAATTACATAAAATTCTTGTGTTTTAAATGTTCTATTTGACATCCCTTATTCTGAACTATCTTTCGACACCGCAATTTCCAGGATAATAATGCCTTTTGAAGTGTCAGAAGAGGTATTCTATCCCATTCCTGCCGAGCAGTTTTCCAGAGCCCTGTTAGGGTTTTGGGACAACGTTTGGATAATATAGTTTTTAAAAGTCCGACAGCACAAAAATCCATAGGTGACAGACACATCGGGAGATTTAGTAGGGATATCAGTGAAGGGTATGGCCTTGATACCAGTTTTTTGTTCCATTTCTTTTAGGAAATTTACAGTGGATTTTGATGTGTGACTGCTAGCTTTGTCCTGATGGAGTCTCACAGATTGATGGCACTGTGGGTAAAGCGATGGTATTTCATTCAGAAAAATTGGCGATAAAATATGTTCCTGATAGTATTTGGAGTTAATCTTGACATTTTTTTGCACTCTCTTTATTTTTAACTTGCCATTATAAGAAAAACCAGCAACAATCATGAATCCCTTAGAAAAACTTTCTTTCGATTCTTTGAACCATGTACTTAAATTTTTTTCTCCCCTTTTATGATAATAAATGGCTCTTTTTTTGTTACAATCATTTAAATACACCCATGCTTCATCTATTGTGACAATTGTTTTCCATTTTTCTTTGGATAAGTGTTTCTCATATAGAATTCTGCAGCGTGTCCTGCGTTGAGCGATATGCTTTGGAAGAAGACGATGCACATTGCGTTTTTTCGCTTTCTTAAGATTTAAATCAACGTTTATCATTTTGTTTACAGTGGACACCGAGCATTTTAATGATTTTGCAACTGTCCTTTGACTAGGGGGATTTTCTTTTAACATTAAACAACGTACCTTTGCAATAGTCGAAGATGTCCGTTTTTTCCTTGGATACTTGTTTGGAATTTTTGTCCCACTTGAGGCTCCAATTTGACGTTTTTTTTCCCTTTCTTGTTGATATTACCTATCGACGCTTTAGACATCACAAAACCATGACTCTCACATCGTTTTTGGATAACGGAGTATGCATATTTCTTTTCGGAAAGAGCGTAAATGTAGCCTTTGAACCACTGCTTTGTTTAAATTCGCCATTTTGAATAAAAACAAAACTTTCAAGCCACAGACGATAATTTTGACTTTTAAAAACATAGTACAATTGCAATTACTTCTTTTGCAGCAAACGAATTTTTATTATCGCTTACCAAAATCGTCTAAAAAATGTGCGAACAGCCTTCTTTCGAAACATGTCCCTTTTTAATGCAGGAAAATCAACAATCAGCCCTCTTAGCTATGTCCGTTTTTTCCTCCAGACTCATTTTTTTCGCTTTATTGCGGTCTTGAGAATCGTGTTTTTTCTCACAAAAAATATATTTCTTTTCGTTATAACCATTCGTATTTAAAAGAATAGCAGCGGTAGGAATATCACATTTATTTTCGTTAAGATTCCACTTTGATGATATTTTGAGAGGTTCTCTTTCATTATCAAGCGAATTTTTGCAATCGTAAGTCTTTGTTGCCCTTCTACTTCGGATTTCAAAAATTCCGTCAGAACAGCTAATTTATTTACTTCTTTTTTTCGTTTTCATTAACTAAGAACTCCCATATTTTTAAAACATCCTCTGATAAACAGCTCTCGGCTAGAGGATAGGGCATAGCTGCATATCTATCAGAGGTAATACCTAAGGTACCTAAGGCTCTTAAATATGCTTCGAACTTATCATAAAGTTTCGCTAGATTACATTTATTATGGCTCAAACTATAGTCAATAGTTCGCGCATATACACTTCAATTAGTAATTCGTCTTAACCAAAACGCGACTTCATACATTCAATCACCAACGGATAATTATCTGACGTAGGTGGAAATATTTCTACAAGGTTACGAGCGCGCGACTTCTCTGTGGTGCTTTGAATAAGATATATAAACGTGTCTTCATTCGACAAGTTTAGATCGTCATGAAGTTTCTTAAACAAACTCCAAAACCCAAGCCACCCTTTAATTGAACCACCATATTTTTATAACTCGATTTTAAGTAACTTAACACTTCTTTTATTCACCACTTCAACAGAAGAATCGTTACTAGATACGTTATTACACAGGTCATTTCGAAATCGTTCCACTTTCGTTTGTAAAGATATGTATGTGTCAGAATAAGAATTTATCTTTTCATATTCTTGATTAAACATATTTTGATCCGTGTCGAACCTTTTGATAAAAAGATAAAAAATATCTCGATCAATGGCTTCTAATTTTGTAAACTTTTCTTTTCGCTTAATAGCGAAAGCGCTACATCAGTTTCTTCTGAATCTATCGGTTTAGTTTTTAAAGCTTCATCCAGCCTATTAGCGGCTTTGGTAAAATTTGTTCTGAGTGGTGTTCTCACTTTTAATAATGTATCCATTATTATCTATTTATCTTCATTAAAAAACAGCCTTTTACTAAAAGCCAGCGTCCCTGTTCGGGCTCTAAGATTTAGCAAGCAATCTAAATTCTAGTTAAACAGTTGGAACAAGTACAATAATCTTAAATCTTCTTACCTTGTTTCCTCGCTCGTACATAGATGTTGACGCTGGGAAGGGTATTTTCTTAAAACGAAAAAACTACTAAAAGTTCACACACATCATTTATTAATCAATTTAACACGTACTCAAACTCAGTACAGGAGACGCTTAACGGAAACTGCATAGTAATAAATCAAAAAAGAAGTTATCAAAATTTCTGGGCAAGCGCAGATGCCTCAAATTTAAATTGGAAGCACTACATTCTATACTGTGGGAATTGTAACACCTTTTTCTCCATCGATTAGCTATAAAGCTGCTCATATTTTACAGAAATTAAAATTTCGGGTCGTTTTCTTTTCTATCAATAAAATTCTCAGTTCCGTACTAAAAGACCCCATTCCAGAATGTGAACTCCTGGCCTTATATACAGATTCCTTGGCAGTGTGGTTTAATTTACATTGTCAAACTAAGAGAGCTTTCACATTTCTCTCTAAGAAACATGAGGCATATGTCAGGAAAAATAAAACATATAAATCCTTTGTTGCTTAATATTGTTGATCAGATGATCCATTTTCCATTTTTCAGCAGCTAAAACTGTTTAAAAAGCATCTTACATCGGCAAATTAGATTTTCTATTCCCCCCGCGTTTCACACTCATAAAAATCTTCGTTTCGCACTCATAAAAATCTTTTAGTTCCAATTAATGATCCCAGTTGCAATCCGCGTTTATCATCAGCTTTTAAGGAAATTTTCGTAGTTTTTTTTTTTTCATTTTTCTTCAATAAATGGCGCTTGTAGCTTGACTTCCTGCCTCTCATTATTATCGCCAGATCACAGGCTTCTCTTTCATTAGTTCCACTTCTGCAGCTAAAGAAGAAAGTCCTATAATTAAACCTTCGAAACTAGTCCTGCAGATTTACGAATATTACGCTGATTCTTTTTGCCTTAACACCTTCAGTAATGCCTTTAAGAATTCTGAATAATCCTGTTAGCGTTTTTATGTACAAAATCGGCCATACTTGAAGCGCACTAAACACGTAATTTATATTCTTTTTTTAACTTAGACCTCTAAAATATTCCCTCGAACTTCAACATGTGCATGTGTAAATTTTGAAGAACAACAACAACCCCCCCCCCCAAAAAAAAAGAGAGAAAGAAGAGAAGAGAGCACAAAAAGACAGTTCTCTGTCTCCCATTTTACTGTCTACTGGGCGGATTAACGAAATTTAATTTGTGTTTTCATATGTCGAAAGCGCGACTTAGTATATGTATTAGATTTATATATAGCTTTGTTCTAACATAGGTATTTTGGCACAAAATCGGAATTTTTCTGAAATGACATACGTATTTTTTTTTCCATATTTAGATTCTACGACTCAAACTATGCCTATATATTATATTTTATAAAATTTATTACCTTACCTAGAAATTTTAAAATTTATCTTGGTGCACTTTTTTTTTTCAGTTTCCGTCAAGAATAATTCACTTGGCGAAATCCTTAATTTATGGTAACCGATTTTCCTTTCCCTTTCATTGTGCACGAGAGGAATAAAAAGATGTGTCGTTCATTCTTTCAAATAATTTTGGCAAAGCGTGTAAACCATATTTGGCGTAATTAATCGCTTATAACAAATATGACAAATTTGAAAATACGCCAGTATGTAAATTGACGTATATTTCCGAAAATTTTGAGTAAAAAAATTTAATTTTGTACAGGTATGCCTAGAAATACATTTTAACGTGATGGCAAAAATTTTATAGGTTATAATTCAGAAACTTTTTTCGAAAAATTTATAAAAATTACTAAAAAATACAAATATTTAAAAAAAATCCGAAAATACCTGCGTATTTTGTTTGAATTGAACCTAAATTTTGAACTGTGAAAGAAGGAATTAAAGAAGTTTAATAAAAAAAAAAAGTATCAGTAAATATATACCAAATTCAATTAACGTTCAAGAGCTGAAATTTTGAGAGCTAATTTTTAAAAAATTACTCATATGGTTCTTACAAATTTAGTACTTTGGCATAATTTGAGTTGTAAAATCGAAATATGGAAAAAAATCTGTATGTCATCTCAGAAAAATTTCAATTTTATTTATTTATTTATTTATTTATTTTCCTTCAAAATACCTATGTTAGAATACTCTTTTTTTTTTTTGTTTTGTTTTGTTTTGTTTGTGCGAGGTGTAGCTGTGCTAATCAAAATGGGCAATTCTTATTTAATGTTGATTGTATGAATGTATTTATTTATATTAGTGTTGGGATTTCAAACTTTTTATGGTCGATTTTCATGATTTCTTATTTTCAACTTAAAAACTAGAATGGAGTATTTTTAAGTTCCCTTCCCTATGGGAAGTTATCATGGTAAAACAAGTAAGTTCATGAGTATTGTTCAGTAACATTTTCATTTCTTTGTACGCAAAATGCGTAAGTATGTGATCGACTTTCATTCCAAAAAAAAGAATACTCACTAATAAGCGGGTATATTTTATTTATAATTTTATCTTTTTATCACAAATTTTATTTCTGAAATTTTTACCGCGTTTGTATTAAAAACTGAATAGAGAACATGTTACGTTTTTATGTATGGTTAATTTTAAGGATTTTAAAATCCACTTTTGCAAATATGGGCTTATATATAACTTTTTTTATGATATACATCGTGTTTTTTAAAATTCTTAAGTATTATTTTTACATATAATTAATAGATTACATATAATTAATTCTTAATGAAAGCAGTCGATACATTTGAGTACTACTATTACACCACATTTTCTTTTATTTGTTTGAATATAGCATACTGTGTCTAATTAAGTACATCTACAGTTAGTTTTTCGTTGTTCTTCAAATTGATTGATACTCAGGGAACGAATGCAGCTGGTGTTAAATAATTATTATATGAGTAGGAATTATATTACGTGATTTCATATCGCAAGATACTTTCTGAGATTTTCTTGAATGTTCTTTGTGCTGATTTTTTTTCCCCTTCGACTGAAATTCTTTTAATTAGAAATAAATACGGAAGGCGACAATAAAGAAAATTAACCGTGTTTACATTATCACCTTTAACATATTCACTGACTGCGAGTGAAGTTGCGCAACGAGAATCGCGCTTGACGTATTTGAAGTTGGGAGGGCGTTGGCAGCGCCATTTGTGTTCCTTTTCTCAACGCCAGTTTTAAATGAATCGACAAGAAACGTACATTTTGTAAAGAAGAAAACTTTTTTTTTTTTTGTAATATGCCTTTGTACAGGAAATGCATGTACTGTAATGTATATTTAATTAATAGGCTCTCTCACCTGTTGTACATTCCTGTACATTCTCGGACATTCCTGTACAGTGCATTCCTTGTACAAGAATGTACAAGGGGGTGAGAAACCGTCAGACCCGTTCTCCTCGGGGTGCTTTCCCTCAAAATTGAGGGCGGAATCGAGCTAAATCGCACTGTCACCTGTAAGGTGTTCAAGGGCTGTCTCCAATGACAGGTTAAAAACTTGCACTGCTTGCCACGAGGAATTTCGTGGGCTTGGGCTGATTATAGGTCAGAAGTGAGCATTAGCAACAACAACATTTCGGCTTCATTTTAGTGATACCAACTGATGCTAATAATAATTAGAAATAAAATGAATTGAAGACTTTCAGAATAGATCGAGTCATCAAAATCGATATGAAGCATAAGTTAAATTTACTAGATAATTAAGTAATTAACTTAAATTCAAAATCGAAAAGATTTTTTAAATTCAAGATCGAAATTGCTGTTTTCGTACCTTCTTAATTTTAATATGATGAATCGTTTTAGCGTTCAAAATCTTTTTCTTTTCTGTTGGGGGGGGGGGAAGTGGTAACTGGTCTCGTTGTTAATGAAGTAGTCATTTATAGTGTACTCCTTTTTCGATGAATTTGTAGTCTGTAAAAGGGACTTTAACATTATATAGTTGCGACCTACGGATTCATTGGTGTCTCTTTGAACAGTCACCCCAATTAATTTCCCTCTAGCGCACAAAAAATATCATCAATTATCAAAATCGCTCCCACAATAAACTCTAAATTTCAGTTTATCTAACTCTGTTTAACCACTAAATTTTCGCAGCTAATTAACAGACATCTAACCTCTCCAGTCATCCAGAGCCATATTTGTATAATGTAACGCGGGCTCTAATCTGATTTAACACGGGTTTCTCTAAGCCCGTGTTATCAGGTCGATCGTGTTCATCGCCAAGGCACATGAAGAGCGTTTTTGCTTGCTTCTCGTTGTACTTAGCTATTTTTATAATTTAAATGTTATTAAACTCAGAATTGGAAGAGCTACAATTGTGTATTAGAATTAATTCTTGTTTACAAAATATGTCACCGTAAATTCAATTAAACGCAAAATGAACCCTGAGTTATCACATTAAAAACAACAAATAAATAAATAAATAAATTATCAATGGATAATATCATATGCCGTCAAATGAAATTTATAACATATATATGGAA